>MU106430.1:0-54036 GCA_012274485.2 Sinapis alba
GCGCGTGCTACGAGATGAAGTGCAACGGTGACCCAAGATGGTGTGTAGGTTCCACTATCACCGTCACGGCTACTAACTTTTGTCCACCGAACTTAGGCCTCTCCAACGACAATGGTGGGTGGTGCAATCCTCCTCTTCAGCATTTCGACCTCGCTGAGCCAGCTTTTCTCCAAATCGCTCAGTACCGGGCCGGCATTGTCCCTGTCTCTTTCCGAAGGTGCGTTGCACTTTTATTTGTAACTTAAGACTCAAGTAATAAAGGTTATATAATGTTTCAAACACGAACTTCGAACACAATCTGAGTTTGACAAAACCATATGCAAACAAACAGCAAAAAATTAATTAATGCTTATACAGAAACAGTTTAAATCGATCTAAATTGGTCTAAATCAGTTTTAAATTAGTCTAAATTGGTTACTCGAGTAAAGTTAAAGTATACTTCCTCTATTTCCGAAAGTAAGATTTTCTAGAGTTTTCACGTTTATTAAAAATATAATAAATATTTATAATTTAATTTATCATTTATTTTTCTATACACTTTCCAATAACTATCCACCAATAAAATTTAATCAATTTAAATATTCATAATTAATGTTTATCAAAAGTATACAAAAGTACTTTAAAATATAAAAAATCTATTTTTATGGAACAAGAATAAAATTTAGAAATTTTTACTTTCGGGAACGGATGTAGTATTATAACTAATTTGATTATACAATCTTCAGTATAAATTTGTGGTTGTTTTTTTCTTTCCAATTTTGTTTTAAATGTAGGTTCACAAATTTATATGATTTTTTTATATTTAACTTTTAATGTACTATCAAATTAATTTTATAATTAAAGTAAAAATATGTACTATAATTATAAAATATACAATAAATAAAGAAACAATTTGTTAACGTTTAGGTTCCGTATAGCCTCCGATTATGTCTATATGCTATTACAAAGGGCTTATATACCAAGTAGTGATTTGTTGAAAGTTAAACCTACTGATATATGTTGTGAAAAATGCAGAGTGTCGTGTATGAAGAAAGGAGGAATAAGGTTTACGATCAACGGACACTCTTACTTCAACCTTGTTCTGATATCGAACGTAGGGGGAGCAGGAGACGTCCACGCCGTCTCGATAAGAGGCTCAAAAACAGGGTCGTGGCAAGCTATGTCTAGGAACTGGGGACAGAACTGGCAGAGCAACTCTTACCTCAACGACCAGAGCCTCTCGTTCCAAATCACCACCAGCGATGGTCGCACCGTCGTTAGCAATGACGTGGCTCCTTCTAATTGGCAGTTTGGACAAACTTACCAAGGCGGTCAATTCTAAACTCCATCGTTCATCCTGTCCTGTCTCTTGTGTTTGGGTGTTGACGTGGCTCCATATTTGCTGAGGTGGCTCGTACACACACCCGCCATAGCTTAGCCATCTTATTTTGTTGTTCTCTTATTTACGGGCTGTTGGTTTAATGATTTGCCTACAAATAGCAAAGGTTTTTCATTTGTTTTTACATGTTATTATTGAGCTTAGCCTTTTGGCATACTTTATTTTTTCTTGTAATCCATAATCGCTTAGCCTTTTGGCATAAGAAGCATTATAAAACGAAATTATATTACTAAACAATAGAAATTTTACTTTTGAGTTAGAACTTTTTTTAAAAATAAAAATAAAAATTTAGAGGTGGCATTTAATCCAATATATTTTTCTATAAATATAAAGGTGAATTCTATTTTTTTTTTCAAAAGAAATGCTGTTTTATTTTACCAAAAAAATACTGTTGTAGAAAAAAAAATAGATGAATGTTACTAAAACAAAAGTGAAAGCCCAAGTAAAAAAAAGAATAAAGCTCAGGCCCAAATATATCTCAAAGCCTGAAAATTAAATCATCATCACTGTTATCACTCGTCGACGAGAAGAGAGTAGTAACCGTAGCAGCAGACACACAGAGCTTCTAAGCTCACGAGAAGAGGGATCTTAGTCGCAACCAACCGCAGGGTTCGTACTCCGCCGCCACGTTTTGTTAGACGCAAGGTAATCACTCACTCACTCACTCACTCAGTGTTCAGTGTTGGATACATTAGTTGGATGTGGCAAGTCCTCAAATTCCATTAACACTGAATACATCTGCTCAATACCATTAACACTGAAAGTCCTCAAATTCTTAAATGTATCAGTAGAAGAATATTCAGAGAGAAGTAAACGGTTCAATTAAGCTATTCTTCTTGCCTCTGTTATTATCCTTTTTTTTTTTGCCACCGACTGAATTATAATCTATAAATAGAGCCATCATACTCCACCATGAGGCCTCATCGAAATAAGATAGTTCCAAAGAAAATCTTAAGAGTCTTGCAAAGATGATTAGTGATAAAGATTTATCGAGTATTGACCAACTTTCTTTGAAGGCTCCAGTTTATCCTCCTGGTTCACGGTTTCTTCCAACCGAGTTGGGTTTAGTAAGGGTTCATCTTCGAAACATGGTGACCATGAACAAGACCGGTTTCATAACAACTTTGAATATCTACAACGACGAGCCATGGCTTCTTAATCACATAAACAACGATCTTTTCAAGAGAAACGAATGGTACTACTTTAGTCCGAGGAATACAAGAGGTGTCAATAGTGTTAACCGGACTGTACCGGGAAGGAGAGAAAGCGAAGGCGGCAGATGGCAAAGGACTAGTGGTCAAGAGGCAATCATGGATAAAAACAACAAGGTGGAGGGTTACAAGGAGAGTTTCGTGTACTACAAGAAAGTGAAGGGAAAGGAGGATAAGACTTGTTGGGTCATGACAGAATATTCCCTTCTTGAGGGTGTTCATGACGATTTGGTCTTGTGTTATATACGAGGAACGATTGAGAAGAAAGTTGAACCCAAGCAGGTGGAGAACAACATATGATTGGAGTCTGGAGACTATCCTCATGAGTGACACTTCCAGGAGAAGCCCTTGATTACTTACAAAAAAATCTTTCTATAGTTATTCTCTCTTCCTATCTCTTTCTACCCTCTCTCTACAAAACTAATTTCCCTTTGTTGGTTATTTCATAAATATGCCCTTAATCAAACTAATTGCAAACATTTTACAAAGGGAAAATGCAGATTTGTCTAAGTGATATTAAATACATACATAAAATGTTGATGTCACATTTTATTTAACAATGAAATTAATAAAAAAAATGTATATGTAGAAGAAGGTATGTATTATCAAAACAAAAAACGGCACATAAATTGATTATATGGAGACCTTTTAGGACAAATACAGATCTGAACAAGTAAATAAGATGTATGTATAAATATATTCACCCAAACTGCCAAAATATGTATCTCTGTCCGAGTATACATCATACACATGAAAACGTATCATCAGTGGCCTATAGCAGGGCTTGGGACATCACCTTGCCTTTTATAGATATCATCATCATAATCAGGCACTGGTGGTGATGGTGATGCTGAAGAGGCTCCATCATCATAATCACCTGAATAATCGACTTGCAAGTTTGTAACCATCAACTTCCTGGTCTTCATCGCCGGCAAGTACTCTCCGCCGTGAAATGCTTCCGGCTCTGACCTAGTAGTGCCTCTGATCATACTGAACCCAAGAATCGAAGGAACTTCAGATATGAGTAAGAAAGAGACTAGTATAACGCTAAGTTTAATCTTCATTGTATCCATTTTTCTAGTAGCTCTGTATACCTCTTCAAGAAAGCAATCAAATTAAATGGTGAAAATAAGAGAATTCATATATATGGATTTTCTTTCTTCTTGTTGTCTTTAGGGTCCAAGAAGAGATTGTGGTGGTGTTGTTCATACAGTAATTCAAATATATATAAATAACTATCAAAAGAGAAACATTCAATCATAAATAACTATATAAGAAAAGGAACATTGAATTATAATTTATAAATAACTATATAAGAAAAGAAACATTGAATTATCAAATTTGGAGGGCCAACTTTGTCGAAATTGGCAAACAATGGGGAGGTCATGATAGCTTTATAACATGGCCATTTTTTACTTTTTTTTCTTTCTTTTCTTTGGTTTATATATTATCTTCCTTTTATCGTAATGATCCATCATTGCATGCTTTGTTCTATGACAAGTCGTATACTTGTTGGAAATTTGATAAGACAATATAATATATAGATGGTGAGTCATGTATTAATAATTTGGTTATTCAAATCAAAACACAATTGACAAACTTTTCAAAAGATCCATTGACCACATGGTAAAACAAGTATGTTCTTGAAGAATTTTAAGCGTAATTAGAGGAATTGATTTGCGCGAATAATTTAATTTTTAAGATAATAACTAATGTCGGTTATCATATAGAAACGTAAACATTGTTAAAACATGCCATCATTGGTCAGTGCTCACTGAAGTGGTATCTAGAATAGCGTAAACTCTTTGCAAAAGCATGGAGCTCGAAGACTCGAAACCTCTAAAGTGTATAAATATTATATGATGGTTTGTATGTGCAATCAGTGGTATCCATAATATTCCAGCACAGAAGAGGTATATAGTTGCGTTTCCTCGAAATTTTAATGATCATGTATCCCTTATAGCATCTTCAATCCCTATTTATATTTGCCTCAATAATAACAAAGACAAATTCACTCACTCAATTCTTTAAAAAAAAAAAATTGCTATTTTTCCTTCTATAAATAGAAAAATAGTAATTTCCTGTTTTTAGTATATATGTAAGATTTACAATTTTAGAAAAATATATTGGAGTAAACTCCATTCTTGTATTATTTTAAAAGTAAAAATACCAAAACACATCGAAGATTGTCGTATAAATACAATACAAAGTAATAAATACAATACAAAGTATTATTTTCTTTTTTCTTTTTTCCATCATTCACCATTAGATTTAGAAGGAAAACAAGTTCATAATTCAGTTTTGACTTATTTTTATAGAATAGTGATCATACAGTTGTTACTTTCTATTCCTGTAATGGCTTTCAATTTCATGATGCATTTGTCGCAATGCAAATTCACTTTCATTTCCACAACTTGTCGATTAACACTTTTATCTTTCAGAAAATAATAATTAGAAGGCCATATTTTTTTTGACCAAAGCGACTAGTTCGATAACCTTCGTTGCGTCTAAGAGGGATTCCTCGTATTGCTCTTGCGACTTATCGTGATCGGAACGTTTTATGAACATTTTTTTTTTTTTTTTTTTGGAACACACTTTCATTAATCTTAAACTCAAAAGTTACAAATAGATGAGGGAATTAAACATCCTCTTGGAAACAAGTCATAAGCTACAAAGATAAAAACAATTAAACATGATAGATCTTCAGAAGAAGTTGACTGCGAATTCAAAACAAGGCTTGAATGCGTCGATAGAGCTTTTACGACAGAGTCGGACTGCTGAGAATTAGTCACAAGTGACGTTGAGAGCCAACTCTCACCAACGAGAAGAACCGAAGTAATCTCGATTGCACCTTCTGGTCCCGTACAGACCGCTACGCAAGGTAACAAACCGGTGAGTAAGTTGAGGCGATAACTCGAGAAAGAACCCGAGAAGACATCTCCATTCATAGAATGAAGGCATAGTAGTGATAAACGACTTGGTGAACCCACCAATAAAATCTTCATGAAAGAAAAATATAACAATATGCTTGAACTTGAGATCCCGGTGAACCCATCGGAAATCTTCAAACTTGCCAAGACCACAGCACCACAATAATTTGTAAATAGCTTCTTCACTACAATGGGTCTTGGAAACCAAATGGTTGGGGTGACTGCTTCAGGATTAATATTGGGCAAGACCCAAATGAACTGTGAATATTGATAGTTACCTACAGCCCATTTGCAAATGGTAGCGTCAAACGTTTGGATATTGTCAGAGATGGATAGGAGGGGGGGACTGCCAATGGTGGAAGCACAACATAAACTCGACTGCAATTCATCTCTAGCTGACGGGTCTGATTGTTGGGTCAGGCGTGGAATCCCACAGACACATGACTTCAAAAAAACGGGAGCAGAGAAGCGATGGCGTTGCGGTACAGAGCAGGGGGTTGGTCGGTTCACAGAGGAGACTGAGTATGAAGAGCAGAGGCTTGGTCTGACACAGCCCAAAACCGTATCTTGTTGGCCTATACCGAGACGGAGAGCGACGTGGATTCGTAGGTGAAGCGCCAAAGGCGACTTATGGCAGTGACCTAAGAGGATGGGTGATGATTCGGTCCTCCGATTTGGTGGTGTCGAGGCTAAGCGCAGCGGAGGAAGCAGGCATTTCAAGGCAGGCTGAGACCTTGAAATCGGCAAAGATGGNAAGAGAGTCGATATGGGGAACCCCCCAACGAGAGTCGGATCTGGAGGCCATAGATCCGTAGCACGAGAGCTCAACGCTTCTACTCACTCCGCCAAGTTGACTACGAAGAGAACCAGGTGCGTTAGAGAGAGCGTTGGCAGAGACAGCAACAGTAACGGAGACGGTGAAACAGTGAGAAGGAGATGACCGAGAGCAGATGGTGGAGCTGAGCACCCGACGCCGGCGGCCTAAGGCACTACCGGCGTCGAGGGAGTGGAAACGGCGCTCTTCGATAGTTGGGGCAGAGAGAAAATTATTAGGGCGAACGTTTATGAACATTTTTTTTTTAACTAAACGTTTTATGAACATATCGTAATTGGTTGGTCTCAGTTGATTAACTCGGTGAAATTATAAGTAAAACTCTGGAAATTATTCCACCAAGACAATAATATCCAATCTCTAGCCTCGGTGGTTTAGTATCCAACAAAACACAAGCAGCTCCCGTCACCCTTGTCATCTTTCAAGTAAAGATTGGTAGAGCTAGACTTTAGGCAGAGATCCTTCATCATCTTGACGAGAAGATATTATTTTCTTTGATTTTGAAATGTTATTATTGACTAGTTAACATTCATATACCTGTTAATCTTAAGAGTGAGAATACATTGCATCAAACATAGTTTGAAACAATAATATTCTAGTTTAAAAGCAGAGAAAAACAGAGTATGTGGGAAAAAGGTTTTTTTATTGTGGAGAAACTAAAAGGATGGCCAACATATGCTAAATTATTTTTATCTCAATCTACCAAAATGAGGTTAAATTACAAACAAGCTATTACACATCTCTCATGAAAGAAAAAAATGTAAAAGCCCAAGTGAAGAATGTACAAATTTTCATCTTAATATCGAATTCCTTGAGCAACCTCAAAGAAGTTTGCAATGTTTTCTTCAGGGGTTCCAACTTTAATATCATGCCCTAGATTCAGAATATGTTTATAACTCCCAGCTTTCTCCGCAGTATCATGAATCCTGCTTGTGATAAACTCTTTGGACCCTAACAGAACTCCATGGTCCACGTTTTCTTGAACCACTATGTTTCTTCCTACATGTCCCTTCCTTCAGCCATATCCACAGTCCAGTCCAAACTTACTACATCTACACTGGTCCGAGACAGCCTCTCTAGTAAATCTCCTGATCCACTTGCATACATCATTAGAGGTAGGTTTGGGTGAGTTTGTTTCACAACTTCCACAATCTGTTTAAGATTAGGTAAGCTAAACTCCTCAAAATCCACAAGGCTAAGCTCTTTAATTAGCCTACAAATCAAAGATTTGTACACTTGAGCTAGACTATCTGCTTGATAGTGTATGTAAAGTGATCATCGAGGTTTTGACCTTTTGGAGTAAAGCATGTAGAACCTGAGAAAAAGAAAAAAAAACTCTCACCATCTGAGATTTTTTACCACATTGGGTTGAGAGAAAGCTAATCTTTTAATTTGTGTGAAGTTCTTAGATGAGTCACCTTCAATAACATAGGGAGAAAGAGTCAATGGAGCTCCAACAAAACCCAAGATCAGCAGTTTCGTTTCCCACCTGAAACAAAACATATCCTTCAGAAAAGCTTAAGAGCATTTGGTGCTTTACTATATCACTATTAGTGTACCTTATTTCTTAATATTTTGAGAGCTTCTCCAACATAAGGAACAGATTCCTCTGGAACAAACACTCTTAACTTGATCAACATCAGCAGATGATTGCGGCGGGTTGAAGATGATGGGACATTTTCCTTTAACAATGTGGAAAGGTAAGTTCATTTCAGAAAATGGAGTGAGAATGTCCGAGAACAAAATCACCTTTTCATACAACTTAAAAAACAAACATGTCAACAAGTTATGAAAGTATACAATAAGCAATGTGACATTATAGAATATGCAAAATAAAAAATTGGATATAAAATAAAAGAAAATTTTAAATTTTACCATATAAAAACTCACTACAAACAATTACGGCGATTCAACACGTTGAATAAGTCTAACACAGATTAATCCAACTCAGTTTCAACATTTTATTCAAAATTCTCATTACACCAATTCAACAACTGAATTTTAGTTTAACAACTCCAGTGAGTAGTTGTATAATAAAATATTATAAAATATGTAATCAACAGTGCGTACGGAATTTCAAAAAAGTACAAAATATCATAGAATAAAAAGGTATTTTTTATAAATTTATTGATTAATTGTATCTTTATAAAATAATGAATTTAAAAAATCAAAGTGGTTTTGTTCTATCTCCACCCTTGATTAGTAATCACAGTTCTCCAATTTTAGTTGCCTGCTATTGTTGTTCAAAAAAATATCAAGTTTCTTTTTTACTTCCTAACTTCAAATCTGCTTTCCTTTGAAGATTTGGTTAGATTATAGCTTTATGTTTTATTTAAGACTAGTTGTATTCTTATTCTCATGAATACAAATATAAAGACAAGAAAAGCAATCACAACATGCCAATATGAAATACCAATTACAAACAAACACATAAGGACCAAACTAGAAATAGTTGTAAGGTGTTGTTTTATTAAACGCTAGATTTTTTCTTACTCTGTTTCTGCATGGGAAGTGTAATATGTATGAATCCAAACTTCCTCCTCTGCGTCACAAACTGTTTCTCTTCATGCACCTCTTCTTTCTCACCTCGTGCCGAAGAAGACTTAATATCATGCTTCAGCTCCTTCAGCATTTGGCTCAAATTCACATTCCTCCTTTGTCCTTCAAGGCTCTGCCTCTCGGGGACAACAACATCTTCCTTTGGAACTTGCTTACGCCTCAGAACATCACGCATTGAGACATTAGACTTTAGAACTGGCTCATGCTGCTTGTTCAGATGTCTGAAAAAAGAGCGTCGGGTTTGACTCATAGGTGAGTGTTTTGTCCACCTGTGGAAAGCGTTTTCAGCTGCGAGTTGCTTCACGTTAGCTATCTCTACACGGTTTAATGCAGCTTCTAGATCTTGTTTACTTTGTTTAACTCCTTGTGTAGCTTCCTCAAGCTTCTTCAAAACCCCACTTCTTGAGCTATCAGTAGCATTCTTAAGTCCTCTTGGTGTTAAGGGAGATCTTGGAGGCTCTGGAAAGCAAAACTCTGAATCATCATCCTCGCTTTCACCGTTTGATAATGATGATGATGATGATGATAACATTGTTATTTCAGCAATGGCTAGTGCTTCTGCAGCTCTTGCAGCTTCTTCCATTTTTCTAGCAGCAACTAATCTCATCTCAGCAGTTCTCAGACAGTTCTTGTTCTGTTGGTTTAGACCCATTTCAGCAACCATCTTCACCTGTTCCCTTGGTGTTTCATCTGGTTTCACCCTAACTCTTCTCAGCTCCTCAGCTAGAGACACTGCTCCTCCAAACCCATACGTAAGCTTAGCTCTTGTCTTGTCAAGGAACTCTTTCTCTTCCTTCATTTTCTTGTTCAAAGACTCAACAGAGGACTGGATCATCACAAGATCATCCATGGTTTTACCGAGATTTATCTTGGCTTTCTTCAGTTCCATTAATATTAAATCTGGAGATGACATGGGATTGTGATTGCAATGCGCATTGTTCATCTCTTTGATGTCTGAATTGAGATTCTCAGCTGATCTCAAGGATTCTTGATGAAGTTGTCTCTTCAAGTCTTCAACGATCCTCTTAGTGGATCCAAGTGCTTCAAGAACGTCTAGAGTTTCCAGCTCTTTCACTATCAGATCCTTCTCTAGCTCTGCTGCATGCTCTTCCATTCTCTTTATGTTAAATTCTCCCATACCACTCTGAACAATAGACAAAACCAAAACATCTGTAAAAACTCATATCTCTACTCCTAATCCAACTTCTTGAACAATAATCACAGACATTATAGATAATAAAATCTTCAAGATAACAAACAAAACAAACATCCTTGTTATAAAAGTAATCTCAATGCGTGCATGCATTATTGCATACATGTAACGGTCAACACTTTATGAAGACCTTCATACTTTCCACAACTTACATATATGTTGTTATAAACTCAAGAAACGTTAAGATATGAAAAATTAATAACTAAGTTTCACTGATGAAATGCTACTTAAATTGCTCAAATCAAAAACATTAGCTTCTCAAAATCTTCAAAAATCAAACAAAACAAGCATCCTTGTCACGAAAATAATCCCAGTTCATCACATAATGACAACTTTGATACTTATCATAACAAATAAAACAACTCAATTATGAAAAGTCTACACAGTTTTTACTGATGAGATGCTACCCAATTGCACAGAAGTCATGACACAAGTCTAAGGAGATAAGCAGCTATTATAAGAAAACAGAGAAAGAAAAGAACTTACATAATTGTCTTCAAGCTTGAAAGGAACCCAATAGCCACGACCACCAAACCGGGTCACCGCTTCTTGAACCGACCCGAATGGAGGAGAAGTATCAATCTCAGCTCTCAAACCCACTTTCCTTATCCCCAGTACATGAGAAACACCAGCCGGGTCGAAAGTCTCGGACTTGGTTTGGATATTCACGTCATGGACACAACTCTGATGCTCCTCCTCCTCCTCTGCCATCTCCACCGTTTACAGAGAGAAGGTGAAGGTGTGGAGTTTAAAGATAAGCACTCACTTTCTCAGTGATCATGTCTATTGTGAAGACTAAGAGCAAAACAAAAGCAAAAAAAAAAGAGAGGGTAAAAAAGAAAAAGAGCTTTTAAAAAAAGATTCTGCTTTCTCGTTACCGAGTCACACCAACACCACCCAAAGAGAGGAAATTAAAACGTGGCGAGGTTTTATTGGTTGGTGGTTTAGACTGACCGGTGTTTGTTGAAAGGTTCACGTGAGAATGGTTGTATGGGATTAGTTAACTGATTACACGATTTGGGCCGTTGATTGCGGAACCAAAGGAAAGCTATTGGGAATTGCAGTCCCCCCCCCCCCCACACTGTTTTAGCTTTACCAAAAGGTTTACTTTGGACCATTCATTAAAACGAAGTCGTTTAGGCTGCCGACGGTCTGATTCTTACTGCATTGAATCCATAGAAGTGTGAACATTATGGACGCGTTACATCTTTGGTCGTTTATATACTAATCACACCTGATTCATCAAAAAATTATCTAATAGTGTGAATCACATGTGATGCATGAAAGCTGGAACCCATGTTCCATTATTTCAATCCAACATATGTTTATACTATGATAATTTTTTTTTTGATAAGTGCATTCATAAATATCGAGTTCAAGAGGCGGAGCAGCAGCAGCTCTCAAACATAAATGGAGCAGCAGTAATTAGTTCGTTTAACGTGGCCGTGTGAAAAGTTTTGACGGAGAACGTGGCAGGGATCAAAGTAGCTCCCAACATAGCCGAGACTGGTATAAGTATCGAGTTCGAGTGTATTGAATATTCTATCATATATTATACATTAATTATTTAAACTTCCGTTCTAAGACTACTTGAATTGTCATGCCATCTTCGTCACATTCTCTTTTACTCAGAGCTTTTGGCATATAATTGCTAACAAAGATGCTAAGGACATGATTATTGCGGATTTCTTAGAGTCATATTTTTAACGTAATATAAGAACCGTTTCTTAATTTTAACTAAAGTTAAGAGCTTGTTTTTTAAATATCATCCTAAAAACTTTGCAATAAGCATTGTCTAATAGACCTGAATATGGACCTAATCAATTGAAAAGAAAAAATAGAAAATGAAATACACATTTTTCTAAGCTTGCCTTTATGGTATAATGAAACGAATATAAGTTTACTACATGAGATGAGATGAGTCTAGGCATCGACACATTTATCCGGAATAAAAGAATCGAACTGAACTGGAATTAAACCAAATTTTATAAATAACCGAGTCAATCTTATATATTTGGAATTAAGAAATTAAAATTGAACTGAAACCAAAAATTGATGGGTACCCAAAATTTAAAATACAAATTATATCTAAAAGTATTAACTACAATTAATATCTAAATAACCAAATATCTTTAAAATTATTTACGAACTGAATTACCCAAAAAACCAAATAACTCAAATATTTTATCTGAAATATTAAAAAATATCTGAATAACACAATATTTTTTATCCGAACAACCTGAATTACCTAATGTATAAAATGAAAAACCTGAATTATCTAAAATTCTGAATTATCTGACTTTTTACCTATATTATCTAAAATTACATGGAAAACCATAACCATAATTGAATTGGACCCGGAATATTTTTGGATATTAGCCGATTCTCAATTTTGTTATCCGAACCGAACTAAAAACCAAACTGAAATTGTAATTACTCGAACAGTTCTTAAATTTCTAGAACTGAAAAATCAAAAACTAAAAACTCAAACTAAACTGAAACCTAAACGCTCAGGCCCTAGATGAGTAGTTGTCTAATTTGCCAGTGGTGCGCGTGAATACCTATAGCCTGAGAAAAACAGTTGAGTTTACTGAAGAATGATTCTATAAAAGAAGATTCTTCCAAGGGATATATAACTTACAAACCAGACAGAGAACAAAAGTTTACATTTGTTAGAGCATCCCCAATGGAAAATCCTTAAGGGAGATCCTTAGCAAAAAAATAATTAAATAATCAGTGGACTCTACCAAAACTTAAGGATTTATTCTTTAAAATCTTTAAATAAGGATCTTTACACTATTTACGACACGTGGCAGCACGCGCGCGATTGGTTGATATATATATTTTAGTATGAAAAAAAAAAACAAAAAAAAAAGTTAAGGACTCCACAATGGAGTACACCATTGTGGATGCTCTTATCATGTGAAATTTTCTCTCTAAATATAATTCACATGGGAATAGGATCTATGAAAGCATTTTACCAAAAACTGCTTACGTTTCTTATAGCAACATAGCTACTATAGGCTATTGATGCATCAACAATTTGGAACATATGTGTGCTAAAAATAGGTTATAATTTTATTACAACACTTAATGGTGTTTAACCATTTAAAATATGGTTTTGCCTGCATATACTAAAACACAATCAACCGTTAACAGCCTACACCACCTAACCAACTGATCTCTTGAATCTAGAACTGCCTAAACATGTGGTCTCTTATTGTGTATTTTCATTATAATATATATATTTAATACATACAACGTATATAGGTGGGTGTGCGAATTAAATAGGAGGAGCTTCACCTTATATTTTCTAGCTAACTTTTGTATTGATATTCTCTACCTAATTGAAGCAAAATCTCAGTACGGAAACAATGGACCACGAACGGTATATCCTATTCATTAATACGGCTCAACTGTACATCCAACGGTCCACTCTCACCCTCTCTTTTGTATCCTACACGTTTATAGTATATCATTTTCAACGTCTATTGTGTGTAGATTTAAGTCAGTGTAAATAGTAACAATACTAGGTCGTATTTGAACTGTGAATTGCCCCCACTCATTTATTATCTAACCATTTCTTGCACTCTGCAATTGTTTACGACTATTATATATATATGCCATATGGTCATCCATGTTACAAATAGAAAAATCCAGAAAATAAGACAGATAATACAAAAAAAAAATAGTAGTATAAGCACATGTCATGTGCTTGCTTACACACTCCATGCAAATAAAGATCCTTTAATTCTTCCGCAAACTTCTCTTACACTAACAAAAGCATCAAGTTTCCAAAAATAGATACTCCCAGCTTGTCTCCTCTTTCGTATTTGAAGAAGCTTCGTGGTCTTCGGACATAGAGGGAGTTTTGCTAGCTCAAGTCGAAACACGTTAGACATTTAAGCGACAATGTCAGAAAGATCAGAAGACGACACAAACGTAGTCAGATCGACTAATGTAATCGTAAAGGAGAGCTCCAAGGTCAATGCATCGTCGAGAATCTATTACTACGGTGGAGCTTCCGTGCCGTTTTTGTGGGAGACACGGCCAGGAACACCAAAACATCCTCTCTTCTCTGAATCATTTCGTCTTCCGCCACTAACGCCGCCTCCATCATACTACTCCTCCTCCTCCTCCGGGAACAAAGTGAGCAAAGTTAGACCGAAACAAACTCGTTTCGTGAAGACTTTTTTCAACGGGAAGCATCACGTGTCTCGTCCTTCGTTTTCTTGCTCGTCTACGACGTCTTCTTCTTCCTCTTCCTCGTCTCCTCGCTCTAAAATTATGCATCGTGCTAAAACATGTTACCTTTCTTGCTCGAGATCGTATGTTAAGGAGGATGATCACGAGGAAGAGATTGGTTTGTCGTCGCCAACGTCAACGTTGTGTTATAAAAGAGGGTTTAGTTCATCAATGGGGAGTATGAAGAGAGCTTTGTCTTCTGTTCTTAGCTATCGATCTAGTCGTAATGATATTAGATTTATTTAATGTCGTCATGTTATCTTATTTTCGGTTGTTGTTATAGAAAATAGGATCTTGATTTTAAGATCCATTTTTTAAAAATGTTTTGGGTTTTGCCTCTTTGTAAAACACAGTTACATATAGTGTTTGGTTGTGCTAAATGTTACTGTTCACGTGTTTTGATTGCTCGTTGTTATGATTTTCATAATTTGATTGTTTCAGAGTTTATGTAAATTCAGTGGATCTTGTTGGTACGCTTAAAATGAAAACTAACCGATAGTGGACTACATTTATATCGAATTTATGGTTAGACGTTAAAATTTGTTAAGTCAACGTCAAGCTTTATCTAATATCAAATGACAAGATAAAATGTGGGCGATTAACTGACCATGTGCCAGCATTTATGGGCTCTATTCATATTTTATTTGTCTCGTTTGTTCTATGGTTATTTCACTTTCTAGATTACATTTGAATTTGAAAATAAGAACCAGAATGTTTTATTAACTACATGCTTGCATCTCTACGATATGTGATCTTTGAATTTTTATTATATTAAAATATAATTTAGACTCAATTTTATCATTTATAATCCAAAGTCGCTAAAATAAAAATATAAAGAGTATTACCTGACACTAAAGGGTTTCATTTGTAAAAAAGTGGTTAGTTGTTTTGGATATTCATGATATTTGTGTATGTATGATATTTAATATTTGAGTATGCAACTTTTTGGGTTTCAGTTCAAAGTCTTAAATAATATGTATCCAAAGATATTCATGTAGTTTTGTGATGAATGGAAAACGTACATGAGGTTCTCGGAGCATCTCCAACCCCACTTTATTTTCCACTCTAAAATAGAGTTTAGAGTAAAAAATGCTCCAATGGTACTCTATTTCTCATTCTATATTATAGTAAAAAATAGGTTTACTCCAAATATAGAGTAAGGTCTTTTTTTTTTTGTTCATCACTCTATTTTTCACTCAAAAATAGAAAAACATTGGAGTAAACTTCAACTCTATTATAAAATCACTATATTTTAGTGTAAAAAATAAAGTAAATCATTGGAGATGGTCTCAGGCTAACAAAGTCTGTCTTTTTACTATTAAAGCAGGTTTAACAGTGAGATATTCAATTATAGTAATACTATTATTTTATTATATATTTATGAAATAATTAAGTTTAAATTCAAAATTCAAAATAAAACCTATACAAAGAAGATATAAAACCTATAAAACCTATAAGAGAGTTTTTGAGAGCATGTCCATTGAGGGGTTCTTAGGGAAGGGTTCTTAACGGGATTTAAGAACCCCTCCCTAAGAATCCTTGATGGAGATGGTCTGAACAGGTTCTCTCGAATTCGTATTTAAGATACAGATTTTCTCTTTGTTTTCTCTTTTTTTTTTATAATTATTTTCTTGTTGGAGTGCTTTTAAAGGCAAAGCAGGTTCGGATGTACATACCACTATTTAACATAAGAAACAATGAAGTAGTTTTAACGAGAAGAATAATTTAGTTAAAATTTAATTCTTGACTCAAGGCTGTCAAAGTCCTCGACCACGCCTGCACACGTGGTAGAAGTTTTGATGACTTCTAATTTGTGCAATCTTAAATGCCATCATTCAATGAAGGGGAAACAGAGTTGGTGGCAAAAAAGTGGCAGAAAACTAGAAAGAAATTAAAACAAAATAGTGAATAATTAGGCTCGCATGTTATATTTATTTTCAAAAAAAAAACATTTGTACATTATGATTTTTATTGAAAATTATTTTAAAGCAAAGTTTTATTTTCTTACTAATTGAGCTGTTATTTTCTTACCAATGCTACCATTTCTTTCCTACATTTTTAATCTTTGATATTACTCCCTCTGTTTCATAATAAGTATCGTTTTAGCTTTTTGCACACAGATTAAGAAAACATTTAATTTTGCATATTTTCCATAAAAAACATCATTACCCATACACCTAATCATATTTCAACCAATAGAAAATTAAACTGAAAAATAAAATCAATAAATTTTGCATTGAAATCCTAAAACGACACTTATTTTGTAACAAAATTTTTTATGTAAAACGACACTCTTTGTGAAACGGAGGGAGTATATGTTGCAAGAGGTTGGTGCACCATTCCTTGAGTGGGTAGTCTTCAAGATGAGCATGGCTAAGAGCATCATTAACGAAGGCTCTTAGACGTGTCTCTTAGCATAATTATGATTAAAAAAAAGAAAAATTGTAATAAACACAAGAGACGTCTCCTAATTAAGGATTGCAAGAGCCGTCTCTTCTCTTCTTCTATGTGTCTCTACCATCTCCATCTTCTTTCTCTCTTCATTACCTCTCTCTCTGAAATCTCCTCTCCTTCACATACCCTTCGAATCCCCTAACAAATCCAATTGGCTTTGTTTCTCCTTCGAATCCCCTAACAAAGAAGGATTCTTTTGTAAGTCTATCCTATTGGCTCTGTTTCTCCTCGCGTTGCCGTTGTTTCTTCTCAGGCTTCGGAGTTCGTCGGAGAGACTGAGCTCACCAAGTTCTGGGAAATAATTCACCTCCTTTTCGCCGGCATTGATGTCGCTTATGGTTTGTTTAGCCGTAGGAGTGTTGAGTCATCAGTTGATTCGAGGGCAATCCGTGTAGTAGATGAGTCTTTATTGTCGTATGTATCTAGTTTCTTCCCGGTTTTCTCTGTTTTTGAGGAGGATTCTTATGATTTTAGGAGTAACGAGGGTCATTTGATTCATGTCAGTGCTCGAGCTTCTGTAGCTGTAGTGAATGAGCTTCAGTAGCTGTAGTGAATATGGTAGAGTTCCAAGTGTCTTGCATTCTCGGCATTATACTGATGGTTCTTTGTTAGAGGAAGATGTAAGGCAAGGATTAGAAGAGCAGAGATTTCCAGCAAGAAGGAAATGGGAACTAAATCACCATTTGCTTGAAGACAATATCAGGAAAGTATTGGAGTCTGACCAGAACAAGTTGAGGGTCAAGAAGGGCCAGAGTCAAGACTCTTTGGAGCTAACAGCAGAAGCTTCTAGCCTGACCATTCCTGCTGTATTCAGCTCATCTCATCAACTTGCAATCGGACCTGTAGCATTGGTCTCACTTCTCGTCTCCAATGCCTTGGGAGGAATTGCTGAACGTCTGAGGAATAATTGCATAGTGAACTTGCTATTTTGCTTGCCCTTTGGGTTGGAATATTGGAGTGCCTCATGGGCCTCTTAAGGTATTCATATTAGTTTTACTTACCATTCTTGTGAGGTAGATGTTGTCCGTTTGATCTAAAAGTCCTCTGTTTTTTTTCCTGTTTGATGAGCATCTCTCTTTTGTTTGTGTGTTTCAATACAGGCTTGGATGGCTTATTCGTTTCATTAGTCACTCGGTCATATCTGGATTTACAAGTGCTTCTTCACAGCTTTATCTTCGTAGTACCAGTAAGCGTACTCCACCAGAAACAGAATACTCTCGAATGATTGTTGGTCTGAAAATCTTATAAAGCATGTATGGTTAGACACGTACTCGTTTTTATAGCTTCTTGAGAATATGACATCAAAGCCATTTTCTTTGGACAAGAAAGTAAAGTTGATGGAAGATGTTGCATAATTTTTTTTAAGAACCCTTAATTTAGAGACTAGCATTGGAGCACAAAAATGTTGATGTCTCTTAACTAAGTTCTTAACTAACATTTAATATTTAAAAAGTCATTAAGAGACTTTAATGGAGTTATAGGGTTAATGATGCTCTAAGAGATACAATACCTCCTAAGCTCCGATGCTATTTTCTAGGGTTTTAAAGACAATCGTCTCTTGCATCAAAGTGGTCTTTTCACTCGCTTTTGGATTCGGTCTTATTTTAAAGAGTTTTTACATTCCTTATGCACTTAACTTTCCTACCTCCTAAGCTCTGGTTGCTAGCTTTTGTGTGACTTGATGTCTCCGATGTATTCTTTGTGTCGTGTGGCCGGATGAGGAACTAAAACGACTGTCTGCACTTGACCGTGACTTGTGCTTCAACTCTAAACGGTGTCGATTTTGGGTTTATATGTTAGCTAATACTGAGCAAGCTTGAGTTTTGTTTGTTGACATCCTCCTCCAGCGTCAACACCTGCTTGGAGCGACTACGGCCAGATATGACTGAACTTCTCTTATGGTTTTATTCTTGTTGTCTCTGGTTGCTCTAATAATATGAGAAGTGTTTGGGATTCAGAGATTAAATTATTTTGTCTTTGTCTTAAAATGTGTTATTAACCTTATCAATAAAGATTGAACTTAATCTCTTTGTGGCTTAGTTTTTTTTTTAAACTTTGTTGCACCCTCTAAGTTTTTAGAATGGCCGAAAAGCAGATTGTGGTTGCATTAACTTGTAACAGAAACTTTATTCATTGCAATGACATTAACCCTTTAGCAGAAAAGAGAAAGAGATACAATACCTTTGACTCTGCCCAGCACGTCGTAATGGTACATTTTTTCATACCTCTGAAGTCTGAACTCTAGTCCAATCAACCACTTAACTAATTTATAAAACACATATTTCAGAGGCAAGGCCTACGAATTAACGCCCCCAAAACAATTAACGGCCCAACACAAAAGTTCCAAGAGCTAGGGTACCCGTTTCGGATACCGTTCAGGTTTGGATCGGGTATTTCGGACATTTCTGATATTTTGATATAGAGGTGTAGAATCCATTCGGGTAATTACATATCGCACTGGGTTCAGATATTTATAATTTGGGTTCGGTTATTTCAGATCGGATTTAGATATTTTGGATTTTGAAAGAAAAAAAACTTAATTACTCAAATTTTTATACTTAAAATTTTATAATTTAATTAACTAACTTTTAAATTTTTCAATAGATTGAACAATTAATAGGTTTGAAAACAAAATTTTGAAAATTAAAAACACTAATTCAGTTGTTGTTTTAACAATTTGAACATAACATTTGTTAATGCATGAAACAAAAAATTTAACATGCATTTTAAATGAATGCCAAATTATTTTCTCCACAACCATATGTATATTATACGATTTGAACCATGTATAACATCAATATAAATATTTTGAAAAAAATAAAAAATATATAAACTAGAAATATAAGATTTAATGTACACATGTTCGGATATATTTGGATATCCATTTTGGTTTGGATAATACCTGTTCAGATATTTTACTACTTCAATTCAAATTTTGGTTTGAATTTTTTGGATCAGGTTCGGATTCGAAAATCGGGTAAATTGCCACCCCTAATGTCAACACTTAAGATTCTTGATATTTTAATGTTATTAAACTATCCTAAATTGTATTCTGTGATTATGCTAGAATTTAACACCGTAAGAATTTAAAATCAAATACAAAGAAGAGAGAACAGTGGGGCGACGATTTAGGCTATAAATACGGGTCAAACAAGAATATACAAGTGCAAAGCTTTCGTAGAGTCAAAGCAATATTCTTCTTTCTATTGGATTTTGAATTGAAGCTGGAGATAACTCAAAACAAACAACGATAAATATATAATAACTTTAAAGAAAGAAAAACACAAGATCCCGTACACATAAAGATGATGAGGTTTCTTGATTTTGACATGGAACTAACATGCCAATATCATCAAACTATCATTTTCATACACTTATTTTTTCTAGTGAGTATACATCTAAACAATATCATTTCTAAATCCTTCACCAACTTTTTACTATTAATTATAAACTTTCAAAACTAATAATCTTTATCACTGATCACGAAATCCATCTGTTGTTGCCTGGCCGATGTATGAGTGACACCATGCATGTATAGTGTATATGATTATAATTTGTGTGATCAGATTCGTAAAGTAAAAAAAAAAAAAACAAGACTCACGTGCTTAAGCAGTAAAGACAGCTCTTCAATTAGTCTTCACTAACTAGATATCTTCAGTTGTTTCATGTTAAAGACACTGTTCTGCTTCTCGAGCTACCAAACCCCCTTTACAAACCAGTTCAAGTTTTGCTTAGAGCATAATTAAAGGAAGGTTCTTAGCCGGGTTCTTAGCGGAATTTAATAACCGGTTCTTAAATTCCGCTAAGAACCCTCGCTAAGAACCCACTTTTAATCATGGTCTTATATATCTATCTATATTGACACAGATATATATACAAATGTGCAACATATATCGTGACCATTAAATCTTAAACGTGGTATTTTACTTGCCTTTAAAGCGTTCCTAGGCTATCTTCCTTCACACCCTCTTTAAAAGTCACTTGACTTTAACATTTCTCTTTTTGTTTCTTTCTACTTTTCTCCCTTTTCTTTCAATCCTCTGAGAGCATGCCTGAATGTCATTAGAAAGGTAAAAAGTGAACATCTCATTAGTGAAACCTCTTTCTCTTTACAATGATTTAGATTTTATTCTCTCAAAGTGGTGGATATGGTTGATTTATATACCTTTGAGTTTACATGTTTTTAATTAATGAAAAATAAATGTTCTTCTTCGGTTCCTTGTGGTTAGGGAGATATTTGAAGAGATAAGGAAAAAGTTCAAAAGAGAAGCAGATGCTTGGCCTCATCAAATGGCAGGAATTAGAAGACCAATGTCCGGTCCTCCTGGAACACTCAACACCATTACTCCTTGTGCAGCATGTAAGCTTTTGCGCCGTAGATGCGCTCAAGAATGTCCCTTTTCGCCTTATTTCTCCCCACATGAGCCTCATAAGTTCGCATCCGTCCACAAAGTCTTTGGAGCTAGCAACGTATCCAAGATGCTAATGGTAAGAACCATTCCAAAGCACACACATATCATCATTGCTTAAGCATGTGAACTATTTTATAATGATATAGTGATAATTATCATCGCGTTGTTGATAAATGCCAGGGACAGTTCCCACTAAACGCATCTTCTCTTTGGTCGTTACATAAATAGAGAGTCTTAAAGCATGATTAATCCCGGGTTCTTAAATGGGGTTCTTAAATGTCTTATTTAAGAACCGGTTCTTAACTTTTTCTTTATTAAAGTTAAGAACTGGTTCTTAAATTACACTAAGAACCCAACCTAAGAACCCGGGGTTAATCATGGTCTAAGAGCATGATTAACCGAAGGTTCTTAAGGTAGAGTTCTTAGCGAAAGTTAAAAAACTGTTTCTTAACTTTTAACTAAAAAAATTAAGAACCGGTTCTTAAATAAAGATTTTAAGAACGGGTTCTTAGTTTTTTTAGTTAAAAGTTAAGAAAACAGTTTCTTAACTTCCGCTAAAAACTCTAAAAAACCCTCGGTTAGTCATGATCTTAGGCTTTGACCAAGAAAATAGTTTTGTGATTATACCTAAATTTTTAATTTACATAAATGTAAAAGAGTAATTCCCTTAGATAGTCTCTTTTAGTTTGTTTGTCACAAAAATAGTTTTTAAGGAAGAAAATGACCAAAATGTTTTTTTTAGAAGCTAAAAAATTCATTTATATGCATTTATACCCCTAGGGTTAACTAATTTGCACTTTAGGGTTTAGAGTTAAGGGGTGGGTTTGGGGTTAGGGTTTCAAATTTAAAAAAAAAATAAAAAAAATCAAAATTTCAAAAAAAAAAGAGTCTATTTTGGTCATTTTATTTTTTGAGGGCTATTTTTGTGACAAAAACTTAAAAAGGGCTATTTAAGAGAATTGCCCAATGTAAAACTCCAAAATTGTTTAATCTTTTAAAACTTAAAATCCTTACTAAATTACCTATAGCTTTCAAAATCTCAAATCTCAAAGACCAAATTCTCTAGCTGGTTTCATTAAAAAGTATCTTCAGGCATGTTTATTGGAGATTTTTTAGGGTGGAATTTTTAACGTAATTTAAGAACCGGTTATTAACTTCAATAAAAAAATTTAAGAACCGGTTCTTAAATTACGTTAATAATCTCACCCTAAGAATTTCCAATAAACATGGCCACGATGATATTGTTATTCTCGTAATGTTAGAATTAACAACTTTTAACACTAACCAGGAAGTACGGGAAAGTCAGAGAGCAGACGCGGCAAATAGCCTCGTGTATGAAGCAAACGTAAGGCTAAGGGATCCGGTGTACGGATGCATGGGTGCAATCTCGGCTCTTCAACAACAAGTTCAAGCTTTACAAGCCGAGCTTACAGCCGTACGATCAGAGATTCTCAAGTACAAGCAACGTGAAGCAGCAGTCGCCTCTTTGATCTTACCTTCCAACTCCCAAGTCGCCGGGTTTCACAACTCCAGCGGCGTCTCCGTCATTGCACCACCACCACAAACACCGTCAACTCCACCGCAACCTACGGTGGCTCCTCCTCCTCCTCCTCCATCTTCTTGTGTTTTCTCTCAACCAACCACAAGAGCCTTGGAATACGGCGACATTGAAAATGAGAACAACTCCTACTTCAGTTGAAATTTATTTGAATCATTAATACAAACACACACACACACATAATTTATTTCGATAATTTATAATCCGATGATTAAATAAATATAAGGGAGGAAGGTTTAAAAAGCCTTTTCATTAATCGAGCAAATGTATATTTATATTGTTTAACCAACCATCAGATGAGGTTAAGGTTTTGTTTTAGACCTATAGGGTGAAGTCAGTTCCAATAAAAAGTGAGTATAAGTCTATTTATTTTCTTTCTTATATAGATCGATTAATAAACTCGATAATCCATTCTTAGCAAAAAATGAACTCGATATTCCGTTGATAATATCTCTTGATGAACTACACATGATATGATGCAATTGATTTAGGGTAGCTCAAATTCAATTAATGTCATGCATACTTAACAGATTTTTCCTAGAATCCAAGCAACGTATACTAATAGCTTAAATTCTACTTCATCCTTTTCACAAAAATATATATTTTAGATTTTTCAAATATATTAAAAACACATTAAAATTTGATTATAAATACATTATTTTATATAAATAATAATTTTCCTTAATTTTTAGCTAATAAAAATTTAATAAACAACATTATTTTTTGAAATTTATAATTTTTTATTAAATAATACATTTAAAAAGTAAAAAAATATATATTTTTAAATTTTTTTTTTTTTTAAACATGAATGTTTCTGAAACGGAGAGAGCACAGAGAAACTAGCATCAATTTTTGTGTGATAGCTGGCTTTGGATCTGGTAGTATAGGTGTTTATTGGTTGGGTGAAGTGTCAGCTGTACGTTATCACTAATTCATTTACTTTGGTTTTGTTTAATTTTATTTTCGGGTTTCCTAGCTTATCGAATTAATCAATCGAGCTTATTGCTGACCAGATTCATGGAAACAATGTTCGGTAGAAATTTGCTTTGATTTAAATAGGAAAAATAAACCTAATTTAAGAAACTAGACAAAGTAACAAATGGATGCCAAATTATTGTCATCAATACATGTTATCATCCAAATATTATATACATGTTATTATTGCCTAAACAAAAATATTATTGACATATTTAATTAGTAGTAGAAAGCGGGTCCTAAAACATCAGGTACTTTATCAAAAGAATGTTCTATTTCTTATAAGAAATGTCTAATACCGAAACCTATATAAAAATTGTTTAAGCAAATAGAAATGAAAAAGATTGCTAAAATCAACTTGTTATTTGGATATATTGAAAGTTTTAATTTGTGAAAATTCAAAACGACAGTACGATTTGTGAAGAGAAAGTAAAATTACTAAACTTTTTCTCCTTTTTGGTCTAACACATTCTGATGTTGGAGATATTCTCAAACTGGGTAAATTCTTATCCCTAACTGTTAGAAAAAGGTCGAACTCAACAGTCAGATTAAAATGTTCAAACGCCTAAATTACATTGTAACTTGAAGACCATTGACTAGATCTTTTGTGGTTGAAAAGCTTATCAGGCCTTAAAGATAGAGTCCTTATAAGGAGTATGATGTTATGGGTTGGTCCACTGTCACGGTTGCTTCATACAATGACACTTGATTATCCCTTTGTCAAGGCAACACACTATTCCACTTGGTACTATTCAAAATTTCAAACCGTGTGCATTTTAATAATGATAGGGAAACTTAATTAAGTCTAACCATATTTATTAGATAAGAGTTTCAAAGGTAGCTTGTTTAATAGTAGTTTTTTTTTTCTCGTTTGGTTGAGTCTTATGGCAAATGCTCGTTGGTTTTAAGTAACTAACCAGCTTTTTTTTCAAACCAGGATCATGTGCATTCTTCAATGTAATCAGTGAGAATGGATTTTTGTTCAACAAGTAGAAGCCATATATAGAACTTGAGTAACTGTTTCATTCTTCCAAGTTTTAATTGATTGATTAGAAAAACACTAAAGTTTTATTCATATCATGTTATTGATACGACAACTTACAAATTTTCTTGAAAAGCATCATATATACACTTATCACATTGTTATAATTGGATAGTGAGAGGAGATGTGTCTAAGGCTTTGGCCTCCATTTGAACACACCCTCCACTGAACTCTTTGGTCTCATCACTCTTGTAAACATACTTGCTAGCTGCCCACAAGAACAAACCCATGTTCACAATCGAAATCACCATTAGAAACCCATAATAGTAATCTAGCCTAGAATCATTCAAATTATCTCCAATCCAACTCTTTCCTCCCCCTTTACTCGTGATCTTATCAACCATTGTCACCAAAAAGCTATTCAAGAAGTTCCCAAGACCAATCCCACTCGTAAAAAACGTTGTTCCAAGGCTTTGCATCTCCTCAGGTGACTGATCATAGAAAAACTCAAGCAAACCAATAGCGTTGAACACATCCCCAATACCTAGAAGAGAGTACTGAGGGAGCAACCAAAAAATGCTCATAGGCACAACTTGTTTTGGGCTAGCTATGTGAAATTCCTTTATTACTCGCATCCTCTTGACCTCTACGGCTGAAGCAACCGCGATCGCAACAATTTGGATCACAAACCCTACCCCTAGCCTTTGGAGTATAGTGATCCCTCTAGGGTTTCCGGTTTTCTTGCGCATGAAGGGAACAAAGTATTGGTCATACATTGGCACTGAAAGAAGCATTGAGAGTGTAACAAAGCTTCCAAGCGAAGCCGCAGGGATTTGGAAATGGGATCCGAGTTTTCGGTCCAGCGTGGTCCCTTGTTTTACGAAAAGAGTATTGACTTGTGCCCACAAGGTGCTTGGGATTAAAGTGACAAGCCATATTAAGGTAAGACCTAGCACACGCTTTGCCACTTCCACTTTTGTCACCGTACAAGGTGACTCTCTCGAACCTGTCTTAATGGCCGCTTTATCCAAGAACCTGTGATAGCAAAACCCAAATCATTCATTATTCATTCAAAATTGCTTTTTGTCTTGTGTCCAAGACTTTTCTAGGAAAAGTCTAGGAATAAGCATGTGAAAAGGTGAACATTCTAGATGTAGAAGTTATGTAATGTTTAGAGTATCAGGAATCTCTCGTCAGAATCTCTCACCAAAAATAATAATATTTAAAAAAAAAAAAATTCAAAACTTGAGAAACTCATACAAAAGTCTCTTTCATACCCCCACTAGGGATGCTCTAATAGACTTATTTTAGCCATAAAAAGCATATCCATGAAAGGAATATCTTTTATCAGTCCCCAAAATAATGTTTAATAATTCATATGTGTATGCCAACAAGTAAAGCTACTCACATAAATTATATCAATAGTTTGGGATATCTTAAGTTTTATACTAAGTAATTTTTGCAATGATTCGGGCAGGAAACTGAAGTGGGACGATACTGGCGAACACATTAAAGTGGAGAAGGTGGGATTTCAGGACCATCCAATAAAAACAATTCTAAACAAGTACAGTGAGATTAGATGATATTAATAAAAACAAAAATCAACATTGCATATGTTCCACGTCATTACCCACTAGAGACAAGGGCAACATTAGTTTTGGTAGATTCTTATCGAATGGTCCTATTGGGAGTTTATAACTCTTGTCAATTGCCAAGGAATCAAACTACAACCATCCACTTTTGTTTTTCTTTTTCGTTAATCGCAATGTCAAAAAATGATTATCCGTTTTTCAAGAAACAGAAGTTGAGATAAAAGACTTAAATGAGAAAAAAATATTAATTCATATTGATGATAAGGTAAGCAACACTGACCTGAATATGGGAGTATGATGAACTTGATGTTTACCCGTGCTTTTGTAATATTGTGAGTCAAGCTCATGAAGCTCCAAAACGTCATTAGGACAGTGAAGCATTCTGTTTTTGAATGCCGCGATAGGGACTCTAACCAAATCTTTGGCCAAATTGTCTGATTTAATGACCTTATGTCTATAAAATGGTGTGCCGATATAGAAAACAAGGAGAGAAACCAAGAGTCCTAGTGTAGGGATACCATAACCTAAACCCCACCCAAGATTCTCTTGGATGTAGACGAGCCCTAATGTCGCGAACAAAGCACCCAAGAAGGAGCTGAACATCCACCAGTTAAAGAATGAAACCTTTTGTTTTTTCTCTTCAAGGCTGTGATTGTCGAATTGGTCCGCTCCAAATGTGGAAATGTTAGGTTTTGTTCCACCGGCTCCAACGGCTATGGTATAGAGAGACATGTAGAAAAATGTTATTTGTAAAGAGGATGCCTTGTTGCATACCCCGTTTGCGCATGTGGGTCTTAAGGACTTTACCGTCACCGCCATTGTTAAGAGAATCATCCCCTGCAAACAAAAACATGACCCAAATCATACTATATCTCACATCGGAAATTCTAAGGGACATTAACTAATATATAAAGAATTATGAACAATTCATTTATCACTAATTGGTTTTAAGTTGAAAGTTCATAACAAGTATAAATCTAACATGGTATCAAAACCCATATTTTTAAGAGACATTAACTAATATATAATGGGTTAGAGCCAATTCACTTATTATCAATTGATTTTAAATTGGAAACCCATAACAAGTCTAAATCTAACACAAACCTCCTAAAATCTAGACATTTGTGTTATAATTTTGTGTTTCATGTTAATTGTTGTAAGCAATCATCTGCGATGTAAATGTCAATGTATTTTGTGTTTGTATAAAATATTTGATAAAATTCTGGAAAATAATAATAATGCGTTTTAATACACTTGGCGTTTGAAAAGTATGAAATCCTAGCAAGTACGTGCTCATAAAAGGTTGAAGGCACTTCACGAGTCATGTCTCAATAGACAACGAATCAAATGCTTATCACTTGACTTGATTTGACTGGTTTTTTGAGTTTCTTTTTCTTACCAAATGAGTTTTCCTTTATATATATCATACGAATATGTGATATAGCAAAAGTCATTTCTTGATTGGGTTTGATAGGTCTTCCTTTCTATTTTCAATAGATGCTGATAAGATATGCGTTCATTGCTAAACCAATAAAGCTGAAGTAAAGTGGAAGTCGTGGGCCTCTTGAAAATGTGTGGAAAACAACTTATGAAACGTATCCATGTCTGAGCGATCCACATAAACTATATCTTAAAAATAAAATAAAATGGAGTTAGCTTTCGTTAAATGGTTGCTTAATTCTGACACGTCATTTATATTTTAGACGCAGAGAAACGTTTTCGACCTCAACGCCTGTGGTTATTTTAAATCTGTATATAAGTGCCAAAAGTACTAATAGTTTTGTGAGAAATAACTAAATTTGAAAATTTCCTTAACCACATACTTAACAACAGATTCAACTTACATGTCATATCAGTACTGTCAAACAGCCGTCAAAGTGATGTAAGAAGCCATTTGTTATATGGTTTTCGTGAAGGAAAACTAAACGTGCACCAAACATGTCATTCATAATGAATGATACTAATTGCTACATATACGACATATATTTAAATACATAGATACTCATTGCTGCTCATTCTTAAATAAACATCTATATTTAATATACAGTATATACAAAAATGAAGAGCATATACATATTATTCATTTTTGAGATATATAATTTGAAATTTATTTATTAAAAAAAAAACAGGATAAGTTTGTACTATTCTCTTTAAAGTAATTTTTTTCTAAGTGATGTAAGAAACCATCTGCTACATAATATATTATCCATTTTAACATAAACAAACCACGCGCTATTAACAATAGTTTATCCTCTTTCTCAAGTCTCAACAATAGTATTATCCTCAATATATATAAACCAGTGAGTATTATATTTTGTTGTGGCAGTGTCTTCTTGGGATAACTGTTAGGGCATGATTATTCTGAGGTTCTTAGAGTGAGGTTTTTAACGTAATATAAAAACCGTTTCTTAACTTTAACTAAAAAAATTAAGAGATGGTTCTTAAATAAGAATTTCTAATTATCATAAGGAAAAAAAATCCTGGGACTGTAAAACTGAAAATGTAACGTTTTCTTATGAAAGTTGTTTGGTTCAGTTGTGTTTTCGTAAATGATCTTTTCTTCTGAAAGTTTTAAAATCTTTGCTGTCTAGTTTAGTTAATTTAATTCACATTTTGACCACCAAAAAAGAAGAAGATAAGAGATTGTAGAAATACCAGGACGTAGATGAGAGAGGAGGCAGTAAAAGTCCAGAAGCGGCCGATGTATGAGTCGGCGATGTAAGCTCCTGCGATCGGAGTGATCCAAACAGCACCAGACCAATTATTCACATTTCTAACCGAAGAGATCGTGTCTTCGTGAAGTCTTGTTGTCAAATAATTCACCAAGTTCGAAGCTATTCCATAAAACGCCATCCGCTCAAACGCTTCATACCCTTCTCTCACACACACACGACTTTATAAAGCTTGTGAAGTAATAAAAAACAAAAAAAAACAATTAATATGCTTTTTAAATCCATTAAACTAAAATACCAAGGAGGAAAGAGCAAGCTCTCCAACGCCCGGTCTTGGACGCGAGGACGGGACTGCCTTGGAGGTCGACGGTGCCATCTTCTGTGTAGACGTTTGCAGCCTCCATTAGTTTTTGTATTTTTTATATAAAACTTTTGATGTTTTCTTTTGTATATTTTTGGTAATCTTGTAAGAATTGAAAGAGCTATGAGAGGTCAGGTCTGTGAAAAGAGACTAATGGGATAAAGCTTAGACCATCTCCAATGGTTTACTCTATTTTTTACACTAAAATAGAGTGACTCTATAATAGAGTTGGAGTTTGCTCCAATGTTACTCTATTTTAGAGTGAAAAATAGAGTGATGAACAAAAAAAAAGAACTTACTCTATATTTGGAGTAAACCTATTTTTCACTCTATTATAGAGTGAGAAATAGAGTACCATTGAAGCACTTTTTACTCTAAACTCTATTTTAGAGTGGAAAATAGAGTGGGGTTGGAGATGCTCTTAAGGTTGCATGGTGTTTCTTTTTTTTTATTAGTGGGATCTGAAAAAAACAAGGTCTTAAAGATTAGCTTAGGTTAGTTTTAGCTATTGTCTTGCTCTCTCCAAGATCAAGTATGTGATATATATAACGCCACCGCTAGATTTTTTTGTTTCCTTTTCATTAATGTCGTCATTGTCATCACCTTGGTCATGTAACCACCACCATCATCATCACATATTCGGATAGTAATGGAATTTTAGTTGGTCCATTCTGTATTATAATTTAAATACAGAAAATACAAAAAGTCGTACATATTCATGACCTTTTTAACGTGCTGACTTTCCGATATTCATGACAAAACAAATATTTAGGATCGCCAGTAAAATTTATGAGAGATTCTATTCTGTTCGAAACATGAACAACGAAAAAGATGAAGTAAAAATTAAAAGCGATTGTGGTCGTTTGATGCATCCAATAGAGTTGGAACGAAAGGGAGAAATAAACGTTGGTCCAGAAAGCTTTTGATATATAGCCCCCACCTTTGTATTTAAGCCTTGATGGCCTTTGTCTTTACAAAGAGAGAAAGGAAATATGTAAAGCCAATTACAAAAAAAAAAAAAAAATGCATGGAACTTAATGAGACAGCCTCAATAACTGCATATAACAATTAATACATTAATATCATTACATGTTTCAAAAAAGAAACATTAATATCACTACATCTTACATTTACATTTTAAATGCATTATTACTCCTTCCCTCTATATACAATAAATTGATGTTTACGGTCGTTCACACATACTCCCTCTGTTTCATATTAAGTGTCATTTTAGCATTTTTTTTTTGTTACATAAAAAGTGTCATTTTACAATTCCAATGCAATTTATATTTACTTTCAGCTCAATATTAATTGCAAAATGTATTGATCTTATAAATAAATCTATTTATCTAAAATGTTATTGGTTAAATAGCTAACATTAATGAAAACATAAATATATTTCAATCAATTTCTTAATATGTGTGAAAAGTGTCAAAGTGACACTCTTTATGAAACGGAGAGAGTATTAAAAATTAAATATTTATTTAAGTCTAATATTTTTTTAGTTTCATTTTTAGTTAATTAGTTCAAAATTTTACTTACTTCCCTATAGAATCCAATCACTTACATTTTTACATTTAAATTTATGTTTTAGTTTTAAAATAAAATGCATTAACTAAAAGTTAAAACATTAATATTTCAAATACAACAAAAAGATAGAACATCAATCTTTTAAATACGGAGAGAGTAGTATTTACTATTTACATGTCTCTAATAGAACTGAGCTTAAATTGTTATAATCTAATTAATAGAATTTAAAATAGTCGTATATTAATATATTCAGGTAACTTTAAGGGCAATTCTCTTAAATAGCCCCTTTTAAGTTTTTGTCACAAAAATAGCCCTCAAAAAATAAAATGACCAAAATAGACTTTTTTTTTTTTGAAATTTTGATTTTTTTATTTTTTTTTTGAAATTTGAAACCCTAACCCCAAACCCACCCCTTTGCTCTAAACCCTAAAGTCCAAATTAGTTAACCCTAAGGGTATAAATGCATATAAATGAATTTTTTAGCTTCTAAAAAAAACATTTTGGTCATTTTCTTCTTTAAAAGCTATTTTTGTGACAAACAACCTAAAAGAGGCTATCTAAGGGAATTTCTCTAACTTTAATTATAAGCTGAATAGAATTCTTAAAAGAAACTTTTTGATGGAACAGATAAAATTTATTTAATTAACTTAAGTTCATAAATATAGCATAAACTCTTAAAGTCATAATTCAAAAAAAATCAACAATAATACTGAATCTTTCCTTGACGTTTATATAGTCCAGCAGAAATCTTATGCGTTTGCGGTTTAGTGCGACTGTGGTGAACAATCCCCAAATACAAGTCAAGAAACACCCGAAAACGTTTTGGTAGCATTTGATCAAGAGTCTTGATAATAGAGTACAAAAGAGTTAATAATCACAAAAGAAGGGCACGAGGGTTTAGGATACGTACGATTGAAAACGATTTGACAACCTTGCTCGTTGGCTACATATTGCAACTTGCAGAGAGATGAGACATGAGCTTGAGGTAACTTTAGCTTACCTACTAAGATATCTATGAGAAGGACATTGATATAACCACTACTAGGAAAAGATTCTTTCTCACTTCATATTACTCTATACTTCTCTTGACTACAAAAAGAAGTCAGTGGCAGGGTGGCACATACTGTTAAAACTGTTGAAGATAATGTTTCCTAAAGATTACTCGACTCAACATGACCTTGTTGATACTTGCTTCCACCATTCAAAGGCTTCGTAGCTTTCTATTATTATGGCTCCACTGCTATATACAACCATAGACGCAAAGGTGGATATGCATGTATTAATGGACCCATGAAGCAGAGCCTATCACGAAACTTTGCTTGTGGGCCACTCTCTTTCTTTTTTTTTGGGTGCGAAATTTTATTTCCTACTTACTCTAGGTCGCTGCTATATGTTACATCAACTTCTTGCAGCTCAAATCTATCAAGCTCTCTGAAGTAAAGCTCTTTGCTGCTAGATAGTATGTTGTCTTGCGCTTTCTCACTCGCTGCATCTGAAATATTAGAAACAAGTGGTAGCTAAAGTTAGATTTAGGAGGAAAAACTCATATACCACACTAATTAAACATTTTAAACTTTTTTTTTTTATAATTGTCTTACATTATCAGAGTAAAGAATGGTTTCAGTCGAAGCAATAATGTGAGATGATGCAAATTAGAAAAATATATGTTGGACTATTTTATTTTATATAACTTTAAAATACCAGATCTTTGATTATAGAATCGAAAATTTACAAATCAAGAGTAAATTTGTAAATTTACAGATATTTGATTAAGAACCGTCTCTTAACTATAACTAAAAAAAAGTTAAGAGACGGTTCTTAAATAAGAGATTTAAGAACCGTCTCTCAACTTTTTTTTAGTTAAAGTTAAGAAACGGTTCTTAAATTACGCTAAGAACCCCACGCTAAGATACCCCTAATAAACATGGCCATCTAGATTGTTATTTTTTGCATTTCTGATTTATTTGTTAATGCTATAAGAATCTAAACATGTATTGAATTTGAACAGGCATCAAGGTCATTGGTGTTGAAGAAGATGATGGAATCAGACGAGTTGAAGTCTTCATCTAAGCTAGAGACAGTCACTTTCTCTGAGATGAAACACAAGGAACTTGAGGCTCTTGTTGAGTTCATGTACAGCCTTGACGGCTCCATTCCTTCTGAAAGTCTCAAGAAACATGTTAGTTCACTCTATCTTGCAGCCGACAAGTATGAGATTCCGCATCTACGTGACCTATGTAGAGAAACCAGCTTATATCATATCTTAACTCTTCCAACGCTCTAAACATCCTTGAGCTTGCTCAAATCCCTTTTGACAAGGCCCTTAACGATGCGGCTTTCACTACTATCAAGAACAATATAAGCACCATTGCTAGCTCTGCTGAGTTCAAGTTGTTTGCTGAGTTCGTCATTTTAAGTTTTAACATATGGAGTATGGATGCACAAGAAGAAACATGCATGGAGCATCACTTACTCCTTTCCTTTTATCCTCTTCCACTACTAACTGCCACGTATCTAGATGTAGTCACTGGTGCCATTGGTGCATGCCACTGGCAGTTCTAAGCGAGGAAATCTTTACTTTTATGATCAAGAGAAGAAGTTTCATAAATACTATTCAGAACCCGCTTAGTCCGTGGCATAACTTAGACCATGATTAAAGACGGGTTCTTAGCGTAGGTTCTTAACGGAATTTAAGAATATGGTGGCATCCGTATTGTAGCTCCTTTTGTCGAAAATTTGCTCCCAATTCGATGTTCAGCTTCTTCTGGAAGGACATTTGGATTTCGGAATCTGGACGAGGCCGAAAACTTCCAATTGTCTTAGACAAATCAAATTGTCAGTCTCAGATCTTTTGCGAAAGGAATGGCTTGGTATCACCACAACTATTGTGGCTGTTGTAAAACTATTTCTATTGACATTTGGAGGCTTGCATTTATATATAAAACAATGATTTAAATTTTATTATTTGTTTGATTGTTGTGTAGTTGTATCATGTATGTAGTATCCTTGATTGCTTATTTCTCGACTTAATGTAATTCTTTTGAGTAATTTGACATAAACCCCAAATGCACCATTTCTTTTGAGTATTTAATGCTAAAAGCTACGTCCATTGCAATGATAAGTGTGGCCTACGTCGATCAATCTGCCTGTAATTCCTCAAAGTCATGAATTGGAATAGAACTAGAGTTGTTTTTAGGATAAAATGGTTCCGAGGAGCTGTTCGGGGGTCTCGGATAGAAGTAGTGTCTTCTATCAAGTACCTAAAGCAGCAAATAATGTAAGTTTGGAGAACCACTCGGTGTCCAATGTACACCTATAATCCTCAAGAGTCAAGACACACCATCCCATCCCCTTGAGAAAGAAAGCTTACCAATAATCCTTATTCAGATGAACAACCAATAACACAGCTCCTTTGTTCACTTGATTGCAACATTTGTACTAAGTTTTTATGAGAAGAAAGGTTTGAGGGCAAAGTGATTACAGATGTGGATGAATCACAATTCGACATCACCAGAAGAAACAAAAGTTGCCATGACTGTTTTATTTTTTGAGTAATCAGTAGGAAAAAGATAACAGCACTCTACTATAAATAATCATTTCTTACACATGTTGCCACTCATAAATTTAGATATTAGGTAGGAATTTAACGTATTTTACACACACACAAGGAGGTGAGGGTTCCCTTGAAAAACTCTCGGTGTATGGCGTTATTTAAGTCTCAGATGCATATGAACTAGGTAGAAGCTGACCTTCCTTTGAAGCTAAATGATCGTTGCTGATGTTAACAGTTCGTAGAATTGGGTAGTTAATGTAGGACAAGTACGTTCGAATAAGATCCATTTTTCTCTTTATAAGAATACATACAAAGTTTCAGTCTTTGGATACATATGAAGTTTCTTTTTTTTTTGAAGTTTCTAACTTTGGATTTGTAGAAAGACTTTGACCGTGTTTTCAACTTTGGATACAAATAACCTTTGAATATAGTTCTTATTTGAAGTATGGATATAATTGGTTTTTACCTTCTGTAAGTATGTTCTTACATCTGATTTTCTTGTTACGTAATGGATAGGGTAGCTTTCAGTATGAAAAAGAGTAATGGATATGGTCTAAAGGTGTCATGACATTGCGTAGTGAATTCGTTGACTTTGAAAGTTTGCTTTCTCAAAAACTAAATCTCTGCGGTCGATTGCTTGGCTTAAATTTAATTGTTTACTAGTATTTATTTATTAACATAATTGTTGTCTTATAAGACTGGATAAATCAAGAGTGGAGTATATCGTCTGCAGGATTTCCTCAGGTTGTCTTAGATTGCATATGCAATGAGGGAAGAAAACAAGTGTAAGTATATTAGAGCACCATCAACCCAGAATTAAAAAAGGGGTGCTTAATTTTTTTTTTTTTTTACTTTTTCGAATTTAAAAAAAAAAAAAAAAATAACCAATCGCGGGCCGCCACGTGTCAGTGGGGTCTGCGATTCAGAAGAAGCACCGATGCTTCAGACGCTAAAGGAAGCACCGCTTCTTTCTTTTCTTCTTCTCTTCTTTTCTTTTTTTTTTTTTTTTGGTGCTAAGCACCCTATTAAGCACCTTGCATTAATGGTGCTCTTATATTCTATCTGTATTTTCTACAAGAAGTAAATGGGATATTTCAAAATACCAATGGGACATTATTTATATATTATAAAAAGGGGTTTAACTAATCTTTTTTATGGTCTACAAAACGTTTTTCTTGCCCGAATCTTGAAGATCTTAAAAGCCTGTTGAAAATAAAGAAAACAAGTTGGCAAACTGTTCATTAATTATCCAAAAACAATTGGTGGGTATGGGATTTGGCTATTGCTCCTCCACAATTTTCTCTTTGACAATGTGTCCTTCTGCGGAAGAATGAGATGCAACTCTTTTGGACAATTTCTCTTTTCACTTTTGGTTTACATGTTTTTCTATCTTGTATATCACGTTGTATTGTGCTTCACTCATTGAAGTTGAGATTTTCTTTTAATTAAAAGTATTTTCATATAATCGGAAAATTATTTTCTACATTTTTGATAAACAAAAAAAGACCGGCTTTTAACATCAAATATATATATATATATATATATATTTATATATATATATATATATATGTCTTCTTCTCTTTTTTTGTAACAGTGTCTTATTCATTACTATAAGATAAAAAGAAAAAAACTAGGTTCCAAAAGCATCATATCGAAGTTCCATAAGTTCATAGGAATTACTAGTACAATTTAAAGTGCAGCCATATTTTTGTTTAGTTTTATCTTACCGAATCTTTCATTCATCATACTACAAGACATGCAATTTCTTCACGAAAAATTGGATCATAATGATTGAAGTCTCCTTACCATAATGGTAGAGAAGAAGCGAATCTTGAGTTTTATCAAATACATCAACACATATATTCACATTGTGCTGAGTAAATTTACATTGCACAAGATGTATGTTTCGTTTCTGTCCAACGATCGATGCTTACAAGATTCGTCTGACGCATTAATTTGAGTTTGATTGTAGAATTCAAACTTAATCATCCCTATCTTTCTCTGCTTCATGCCCTTCTTTCAACACTCATCATTACACCATCCCTACTCTTGGCATCAACAAAGAAATTTTGATTTTGTACCATGTTTTTGTTTGTGAAGAACAAACAAACAAGATGGAAAACTTGAGTTTATTTATGTGAACTTTGCTTTTATAATACTTTTTCGAATGAATTTTTTATATGAATCTTTAAAAATTTTAAGAGACATAATTGTCGTATAATTTGATAGAATCTTCAAAGTGATACATTTTTCACATCTTGCAATTTATGAAGGATGTTAGATTCAATTAGTAATGCTAATACTATAATAAGCTTATCTGTATTGATCTATCAACTAGGATTAGTTGGGAATATGTATAGTTGTACTTGTGTAGTTGTTGGAAAAACCAATGCATTAAGGAACCTTGCATTATTTTCCAAATTGTATTTTGTTATTATTCCCACCACACAAATTCAAGAGCCCCATATTCATTACATTTGATTTGAATATAAGTTTGTGGAAGGAAACACACCAAAGAAATATTGTCCAATTCCAAAATTTCCTGGCTTCATGTTGGTTACTTTTGGCAACTGCTTAGTTGATTTTCATCCAACTCGTCTAATATTCTGTTATTTCTTTGTTGAAAAGGAATTTGATTATTACTATTCTTTAGTACTTTCAAAATGCTCAACTTGATTACAAGATGAGGCAAGATAATCATGATGGACCCATGACATGCAATTTTCACCAACTTAGAATATTCAAAGTGCTATCGTTAATTATCTTTGGCTAGGTAAAAACTTTACCGGTACAGTCAGGAAGGTTCTAAACCACCAATGAAATCCATAATCTACCAAGAAGGCATCCAATAATCGTACCATAATAAATAGTGCTTAACCAACTCGACCCATAGTGATCATGTTCAAGTGTGTCACATCCAATATACAGATCATTAAATACTTCCACATTTAATTTGTAAAGTCTTGCGCTATTTAAAATCAGGTCTATTGATATATGAGGTGTTAGAAAGACAACATAAATTTTAAATTTACTGCAAATATAATGAATCATAGCATCACTGGCGAAATAGAGGAGTTGTTTGTCTACTGAAAGAAGGTGCTAGAAATTTTAAATTTACTGCAAATATAATGTTCAAAGTCCAAATATACAGTTTAATTGGAAAGGAACTATGTCCTCCATTAACAACTATCATGTCCTCCTGATGTTATCTTCAAATGCATCGACAGAGATGTCCGTCACTAAATCACGGCAATAAGGCAGAGGCACAAGTTCAGATGCCTCATGTCACTGTGTATTCTCTAGTTTAGCTATCTTCATCACTACATTGCTCTTGTGCTCTCCTTGTTTTTTATTTCTTTTTTTGCCAAGGAAGCACAGCTTTAGGCTGCTTTATTGTAACCCCCTAATAAACATTTCATTTTAGCAACAAGAAAAAAGTTGTTTTAAAAAATTGTTCAAAGTTATTTCGTGAATGGTAACATCAGTGGCGAAAGAGTTGTTTTTTTTTCAAATGAACCTCGAATGCTATTGATCTCATTTCCTCATGAAAACAGTAGTAAAGTATATATATTCTTAGCGTTAGATAGATTATTTGACTTATGAGTTGTTCTTGGTAGGGATGTGATGGTTATTTGGTTTGGTTTGGTTTGGTTTAGCTTGGGTTTTTGAGTTTTTAATTTTTTAGGATTTTAGAAAATATCTCATTCGGAACAAACTAACTCAATGGGCATTCCTTGTGGTACTGATAAAAAGTACTAATAAACTCAACAAAGAACCAAGTTAAAACAAAACTCAAATAGATAACCGGTTATGCTATCAAGAACCAGTTCATAGATTTTCATGGGGGAACCGGGCCGGTCTTTCGTATAAAGTGAAAATTTCTTCGTCGAAAATACACTCCAAAACAAATCCCAAGTGGACAACCGACGAACCCGCAAAACTGACTTCTCTCTCTCTCTTTCTATATCCATCTATTGTCCACATATACTTGCAGTTTTTATATTTCTACACCCTCCTTGTATATATATCACAATATCTTTATTACATCATCTCAAAGGACCTCACGAAGCAAACCATTTCTCTCTTCTTTGGAAAAAAAGAACCAGAGAATAATAAGAGAGAGAGAGAGGAGTTTGCTTTATTACACACACACATCGGTTTTAAAATGCCAACGTCGATACAGTTTCAGAGATATTCTTCCACCGCCGTAGAAGCAGCCAACGCCACCGTCAACACCTATCATCAACACCACCACCACCACCACCACCACAAACAGCTTCAGAAAGTGAGCCTCACGCGTGGGATGGCTGATGTGCCGGATCACGTGGAGCTTTCCCACACCCACGTGGTGGGTCCCTCCCAGTGCTTCTCCGTCGTGGTGCAGGACGTGGACGCTCCGTCTTCCGCCGTGTGGTCGATACTTAGCCGCTTCGAACACCCTCAAGCGTACAAACACTTCGTTAGAAGCTGCCACGTGCCTGTCGGAGACGGTCGAGAGGTTGGCTCCGTGAGGGAGGTGCGAGTCGTCTCTGGTCTCCCCGCAACGTTTAGCTTAGAGAGACTTGAGATCATGGACGACCATCGCCACGTCATGAGTTTCAGCGTCGTGGGTGGGGACCACAGGCTTCAGAACTACAGATCGGTGACGACGGTGCACGAGTCGACTGACGATAGCAAGAAGACACGTGTCGTTGAGTCATACGTCGTTGACGTACCAGCGGGTAACGATAAGGAAGAGACTTGTAGCTTCGCCGATACCATCGTACGTTGCAACTTGCAATCGCTGGCAAAACTCGCCGAGAACCCACATAAATTCTCGTAATTACATTTTTAATATTTTTATTTATCAATTCTCTCTTCTTTTTTTTTCTAATTTCCAAACTACAAAAGATGAAGTTGGTTTTGTTTTTTCGAAGTTAGGGTTTTAAGGTTTGTTAAATGTTCGTTTCGACGATACTTTAGTTTACCTTTAAGATCATATCTTCTTGAACTCTTTTGTATATATAAATCTCTCATAGCATTAAAATAAACAAAACATTGTTTGTTTAGGTTCTTTTCATAATATTCCTCGTGCCCAGTTACGTTACATATGTATGATCTTTGGTTAATCATGAAACAGTATTATGAATATTAGTTCGATAATTCTGGGACTATATGATCCCTTCTTACCGTATGCAGTAATGTATTACCGACATTTTGATTAAGATAATCATTGAAATAGATAAGTATATTGATATCCATACTATATGAAGAGATCTGAGCATTTCTGGGCAATCATAAAACCCATGTGCTGATTCATATGATTCGCTTCTCCTATATATTACTAGAGATACAAGTATAAATTTGTAACTATATATATATCATTTGCATTCTCCTAATAGGCAATATAATCACTTGGGTCTCTAATCATAGTTACGTAATCAAAACGTTCGATCCTTGACCTTAAACTCGATCCAGTCAGTCTGTAAATTTTTATTCTTCAATAGTAATTGTATTTTTTTTTTTTTTTGAAAAGTTGATTATGCATGGTATATTTGTATATTTGTATATATGTATATATATAATGATATAGTGCTAGGCCAAGATAAATGGTGACAGGTAACCCTGAAACTTGGCAGACTGAAAAGGAGACTACAGCACTAGAATTATCTTTTCTTATTTTGAAACTACAAATTTTCAAATTATATCATTTCATCAACCAACTTTCCATTTGAAAATTAATCCTACAATACTGTTACTTCCAAAGTGATAAATTCGTCGGGGCTATTTTATTTTTGGGATGTGTAAACCGTTACAATAATTCAAATGCCAGCACTACTGATTTTCCAGATTTCCTTATCCTATATATATCATGCATAAAATGTAAAATATGAAAATTCAAATTAACTACTCCCTCGGTTTTTAATATAAATCATTTTAATATTATATACATAAATTAAAAAAAATTTATATATTTTTAATATATAAATATCATTAATTATTTATTTAACTATAATTTAACTAGTAATAAAATAAAATGTATATTACTATTAGTCATATAATATTAACTGCTAATAAATTTTACATCGAAATTAAAATTTTCATATAATTTAGAATATATTTTTTTCTAAAACAATTTATATTAAAAATTGGAGGAAATATAATATTATTTCGTTGTTGTTTGAAAGAAAGAACCCGTTGAGCATGATGAAAAGACCTCATTCTTTCAAAGTTTCCAAAAGCAAAATTTCGAGACTTGTGAAACCAAATTCAACATTGAATAGATGATATATAGAAATGTATATGATCGTACGTAAAATCCAAGTGGGGTGTAATAAATTCAACATGTTATAGAAAAGAAAAGAAAGCATGCAAGTTGCAAAAAAAATTAAAGAAAGTTGCTATTACTATTCTTTAACACCTTTTAAATATATTCCATAAATAAATACTAGTATATGTTAAGAAAGAAACAAATTGATTTGTTTAGATATGATTATTAGTTGTATTATCATAATTACGAAATATAAGAACATTTTCGTGGAAAGAAAGAATTGCAAGTTGAGATGCAAGTTGGCAAGGAGGCTACTATTAATGTTTTCCTTCTTTTGGTTGTTTGTAAAAATGACATTTAAATCTACCCACCTTTCTTATGTTTGTTTATGTGTCTTTCTTTATTTTGCAGCACTATTTTACATTTTTATCTAATATTTTATTATTTATAAACCCACAAGTTTTTTTACATTGTGTTATTTTACTCATTTTTTTTTAACACAATTGTATTATTTACTTAAACATAATAAAATATGCACTTCCGTGAGAACATGAAAGTCTGACAAGTCCAAAGAGAGATACGCTTTTTGGCTTTTCTATATTCCAATGTGACATGTTGCATATAAAGTACCACTATTATATAACTATTTTCCTTGTATTCCAATCTATATAAACATGCATAAAAGATTGTGATAACGTACATAGCTGTGATATAAATAAATTCTTTCAAAAAGCAATGGTAGTTCATATTTTCATATAGTCCTAGCTGGAGTATCTGAAAGTAAATATTAAATTGAAAAGATGTAGCTATATCCTTAGTTCTGATATAGACAATATATAGATTGTAATACAATATGTCTCAAAAAGACAAACTAAACTCAACATATAGCATGAAGAATACTCCCATCTCCTAAAGTTGATTGGGGGCAAACATTTTCAATCTACTATATTAGCTTCTAATGCAATTTGATTTAGCTTAAGAAGAATTTCAGTGCGAGAGTGATGTAACATAGAAAACATCTATTTAAGAAAAAGAGCTACTAAAGAAGAAGAAGAAGAGCTACTTTCTCAGCTAGCTATCTGTTAAGTGATTATTTGCATAAATTCCCAAAAGTTGATTACACTAGAGACCACTTCTTTTTTTTAGCTGCATATCTTAGATGCCGCTTATCATCTTCGACATGTCCCTTTTGTCATATAACCACGACGAGGTAATTCACATAATATTATTTACAGAAGTAAATTAATAAAATATTCTTAAGAATATTTTAGTTAGGCAAAATATAACAAAAATGGACAATAAATGTTGTTGAAATATATTCATGTAGTTTAGGAAGTTGCTATATTTTTGCTACTATCAAATACTAGAGTGCATATTGATTATTAAATAATTTAAATAAGGAAAAAGTAGCAAAAAAATGGATAATGTGTTAGGATATCAAAAGATGTATATACCATCATGCATTAATTAATTATGTGTAGGTGTATCCCATTTTAATAAATGTAGATATTTTATTTTATTTTTTTAGGATATTTCCTAAGAATTTAGACTGGGTTGCTTTTATAGTAAAACACAAAAGTGTATTCACTTCTTTATTGCACCAATCAAAAACTTTCATAAACTAGCAGAAGAAAAAGAAAGAAAGAAAGAAGAAGGAAATACACACGAATTAGAAATTATACATCAAAAACATAAGAAAATATAAAATAGTACAACACATGGTGATTGTTCCCATGGGTCGTTGAATCAGTTCAGACAATGCTGAGGAACCATCTTGCCACGTGCAGAACCGTCAACATTCTCACATACCGCAGTGGAAGGACCACCCTCGACTCCCTTATACTCTAGGTTAATGTCAATTAGCTCAACCTTCTTGCACGGAAAGCTCTTGCTACATTGTAGATTCACCGCCACTTTGTTCGTCGACGTTCCGTATATGTTCTTCAACTTAAGGTCTTGGATTTGAACGTGTGACTCTCCCTGAAAAAAATAATGAAACAAAACTTATAGTTTTTAATTCTTTTTGTTGTAGTAAGAGAAAAGAATTATATAATTTTGTATCTTGCGTAGAGAGTTCACCTTCTTTTCACAGGGTGGGTGAGGACAATACTTCTGGTCGATGTTGATAGGGTTTCCAACGTTAATCATCTGAATATTCTCGTACACAAAGTTAGAAACCAAGATCTTGGAAGCTGAAGATTCCCAAGTCTTGATTCGAATACCATCGCTCGTGCCGTTAAAGACTATGTCTCTTACGGTTAAGCCATTAACATCCTTCTCCTCTTTGTTCTTCCCTAAGCTTCCAACACTGATCCCATGTCCGGGACCACAGTTGACATCAGAGATATCCATGTTACTGGTTCCAGAAAGAATGGCGATACAGTCGTCTCCGGTACCAATATGTGTGTTGGAGATGTTAATGTTGCTACAGAATCCAAACTTTAACCCGTCGGTGTTGGGGCTATCACCGGGAGCTGTTACAGTGACGTTAGTGATGTTGAAGTGGTGGACAGAGAAGAAGTTGAAGTGTCCCATTTTGCTGTTGAGTGATGTTATCCCATTGATTCTTGAGTTGTTCACAAATGCAAATCCCATGGTCTGTGAGAATAATTAAGTTTAGTAAAAACTGACTAGAATATAAGAGCATGATTAACCGAGAGTTCTTAAGGTGAAGTTTTAAAGTTTTATTTAAAACCAGATCTTAACTAAGAAGGATTAAGAAGTGGTACCATAGCTAGATTAGGACAATTGGGGTTTTTGTGGCAGTCATTGAGTGGCCAAGACTCTTTCCCTTGGCCGTCGAGTGTACCGGCGCCGGAGATAATAAGATTGTTAATGTACCTGAAGTTGATCCATGTGTCGTTCTTAATGTCCCTAGGGTTTGAAGGAGCCAATAAAGTTCCATCGATAATGAATTCAATCTGATTCGTGCATGGCCCTACGAACTCTACACCACCGAGATAAAATGTTCCTTTCGGTACGTAGATTTTACTATTGCCACTTTTCCTTGTGCATGCGCTTTTCCATATGTTTGTGAACGCCTAATTTTGGACAAGTTAAACAAAAAATAAATCGATAAAATGTTTATTTTTGTGGGTTTGTATATTTGGCTATGTACACACTACAAGAAAACATAGTATATTATGAAGAAAATTCTAACGAATAATTATATCGTAGAAAAAAACTGATGTCATTCCGATGAAATACCAACAAAAGTGTAAAATTCACTTTCGTTGAAATGTCGTCAGAAATTTCCGATGACATTCTAACTATTATGGAGTTGTAGAAAACTATTGACGACATTCCAACAATTTTTTGAAGAAAATAAATAACCCAAACCATTAAAATGATATATAATTTAATAGTTGTCGGAATGTCGTCGGAAAATACCGATAACATACCAACGGATTTTAGGACCGATGTACACATACCTTGGCGTTATCAGTTTTTCCGTCAGCTTTGGCACCATAACGTTGGACGTTAAAAACCTTTGGCCTGTTGGTCGGACGACTTGCAACAGCAGCGATGAACAAGAGAGACAAACACAAAGCCTTAAACGCAGAAGCAATGCAAGCCATCTTCTTATTTTGTTACGGTATATAAAAGTAAGGACTTTGTGTTATTAATAAATGTGTTTAAGACACAATGAGAAGTGTTGATCTACTGCATCTGCTTATATAGAGTTAATATATATGTTTCCACGAACTGTTAGAATAAATCTATTTTTTTAACAAGAACTTGATTCTTGTTACTAATTAGTAATCATCGGCTAAAAGTGGGCTGTTTCTATTGCATTGCTTTTGGTTGATTGTTTATTGTTATGGAATGTACATACAGTTATCTCATTTCTCTTTGCTCTCTCATTTAAAACAGAATCTTAATTTTGGTGAAAGGCGCCCAATTTAATCAATTAGGTGTTTACTAGTAAATTGTTTCGGCTAATGCTTTGTTTTAAAATAATCCCATTACATATGATTGGTAAAACAACGCTAAATCATCATCAAGAAACTAAATTATACATATATATACTCACTACTAATTTAAAACCATAATGATAATTTCAACCATACCAAAGATAATGGCTAGCTAGTTTCTTAATTAACACCTAAAAATCTTGGTAATATTTCTTTAAACTCTATATCTGGTCAGTATAATGGATTAGTACTCTTTTGCTATATCTAGATGCATAGAGGATCGGCTTAAGCAATAGCTTAGTTGCATTTGAAGTTGAGATTATCCAAGGTCCCAAATGTCTCTTATTCAATAGGCATGTGAATATCACTTGAGGATAGGTTAATGATGGTTTTAGTGTCTGTGATAATCTCCAGAACCATGGCATTTCAATCAGATGCTTCTGCATCTTTTTCCATTTTGTGAGGTATAATTTTTTATTTTGTAAGATCAATAGAGTTGAATCCTGGTATGAGTTGGTAGAACCCACCATGAGTACCGGTTCTACATTTTACAGTCTGGTCCTATCCAAGTCCACAAAAAGCCTACAAAAACTACCGATTCAGAGACCGGTTCGATCTGAATTTTTTCAACCTAAACCAAAAATGTTGCTTCGAGCCAATCATATGATTCGGTTTAAAAAATAAAACAATTTAGGCCGAAATATTCGTGGCCCAACTAAAACCCAAATTGATTTCCTTCTCCCTAGTTCTCCTTCCGAGCTATGCAAAACGACAACGTTTAGATTCGCAATCTTTGACGTTAGTCGTCTTGCTCGTCTCTTCTTATCCGCCTGATTACTCCGTCGCGTAAAACCCTAATTCCTCTCTTCAATCATGGCGACTCCGAATCTAGAGTGCCGGATGTACGAATCCAAGTACCCGGAAGTAGACATGGCGGTGATGATCCAAGTCAAAAACATCGCCGACATGGGAGCTTACGTGTCACTCCTCGAGTACAACAACATCGAAGGCATGATCCTCTTCTCCGAGCTCTCCCGCCGTCGGATCCGAAGTGTCAGCAGCTTGATCAAGGTCGGAAGAATCGAGCCCGTCATGGTTCTGCGTGTGGACAAAGAGAAAGGGTACATTGATCTGAGCAAACGTAGGGTTAGCGAGGAAGACATTCAAACTTGTGAAGAGAGGTATAACAAGAGCAAGCTCGTTCATTCTATCATGCGCCATGTTGCTGAGACTCTTTCAATTGATTTGGAGGTAAATAGAAATCGAATCTTTAGTGGTATTGATTATGGATATAATGTTAAAGTAGCTTCCTTTGTGGGTGGTAACTGTTATATATTAGTGATTAGATATGTACAGCTATTATAGTTTACTATAGTCTCTGCATATAGAGTGTAAAGTAGCTACCTCTGTGTGGTTATGCTGAGATTTGGAACTGTTATATCTTAGTGATTGGATCTCATCTATGGTTATTTGATTATGCAAATTCTTTATGTAGTGGTGATGCTGAGATTTGAAACTGTTATATGTAAAGTAGCTACCTTTGTGTTGTGTGATGGTGAGACTTGGAACTGTGTATTGTTATATCTTTGTGATTAGATCTCTTCAGCTGCAGCTTTTATAGTTTATTGATGTAATTTTTGATTATGCAAGTTATGTATGTAGTGTAAAGTAATTACATTTGTGTGGTTATGCTGAGAGTTAGAAACTGTTATATCTTGGTGATTAGATCTCTTCATCTGCAGCTATTATGGTTTACTGATGTAACGTTTGATTATACATTGATTTGAGTTTTCCTTTTGTAGGAGTTGTATGTGAACATCGGTTGGCCTTTGTACCGTAAACATGGTCATGCTTTTGAGGTAAGAACTTGTGATTTGAGCTTTATTTGTATTTCTGTAGATAGTTATTTCTCAAATGTTTTTTTATTGTTCAGGCCTTCAAGGTCTTAGTGACCGATCCTGATTCTGTGTTGGGTTCCCTCACCCGTGAGATAAAAGAAGTTGGGCCTGATGGGCAGGAGGTATATACTTCTCTTTTTTTTTTTTTTTTTTTTTTTTTTTTTTTTTTTTTCCCCCCCTTTTTTTTTTTTTTTTTTTTTTTTTTTTTTTTTTTTTTTTAGTTGTTAGCACACACTTCCTTTGATGCTTAGTTTTCTGTTTGCAGGTGACTAGAGTTGTACCGGCTGTTACGGAAGAAGTGAAAGATGCGCTTGTGAAGAACATTAGGAGGAGAATGACACCACAACCAATGAAAATCCGTGCTGATATCGAATTGAAATGTTTTCAGTTTGACGGAGTTGTTCACATTAAGGTCCTAAACCCTTAGTGGATTATCTTATAACATATGAAAAGAATACATCAATGATTTTCACACTTACTTGCGTTTTTTTTTTTTTTTTGCAGGAGGCCATGAGAAAGGCTGAAGCTGCTGGAAACGAAGACTGTCCTGTTAAGATTAAATTGGTTGCTCCACCTCTGTATGTCCTTACTACTCAGACTCTTGACAAGGTTAGGGAGTCTTCTATCTTGAAACCACGATTGGCCATATTACACGACACACACAGATGCTAATAAACTGGTCATGGATGCTTTATTGGACACTTGTATAGCTTTGCGAGTTTGTCTTTACTGACCCACTTAACGAATGTGTAAATGCTATGTTCTGTGACTTGTGTCCCATATTTTTTCCTAATCTTTTCAGGCTATCTGTAATATAATTAACAGGAACAAGGGATTGAAATTCTGGAGAAGGCCATAGCAGTTTGCACTGAGACAATTGACAAACACAAAGGCAAGCTCGTCGTTAAGGAGGCACCTAGAGCTGTGAGTATATTTTCTTATTTATAGTTGAACCATCCCAAGTTGCATGTCACAAGAAGTAGCTCTCCTTTATTTTCTTGAGTTTTAATTCTCTTGTCTATCTATGGTTTTGACAGGTGAGTGAAAGAGATGATAAGATGCTGACAGAACACATGGCTAAGCTAAGAATGGACAATGAAGAAATCAGTGGGGATGAAGAAAGTGGAGAAGAGGAAGAAGACACGGGAATGGGTGAAGTTGATATCGATGGTGGAGCAGGAATCATTGAGTAGTCTTTCTCTTAAAGTAGAACACCTCCGAGAGGATTTTTGTTTTGTTTTTGTTGTTGATACAAATGTTATTTTCACCCGTTGAGGGTTTAAAGTATCAAACATTACATTCATGATCTTATAAAGAATTGATTATTATTTTGGCATTAGACATTGCTGCCCGGCTAATCCATTACGAACATTAGACTTTGCCTTAGGTTTAAATCAATATAATTGTGTTACTGACACAACTAATTATTTTGGCGATGATATCATCAATACACTAGATGTAGTAAGACCTTTTTAGGTCAAACTATTAATTCATTCAAATTCAAATAGCAAAAGAGTTTACTCCAAACTGGAAGAAGAAGACAACAAAATAAAGATGTTTAGCTAATCTAGTAGCAATGACATTTCTCAATTGTGGAATTATCGGATTCTTCCTCTTTTTTTTTCAGATTTGCTTTCTTCCAGCATTTCAGCTCAACAGAAACAAGTCGAAGTGAGTTAATAAGAGAAATATCTTTCCTATTGAAACTTGGTCGTTTCTTACCTTCAATATTAACCAAATAAAACATAAATATCATTACTCTTAACAAAATGAAGAGTAAAATTAGGTGTATATTTTTTCTTGTTTTAAACAGTAACTAGAGTAAAAGATAAATAAATAGCTATATTTCATTTGATTAGTAAATTTGTAGTGCAATATAGAGTAAATTAATAGTTAAAGTAAATATTTACTCTAAAGCAATATATAGTCACATTTTACATTTACATAATTTATGTTTGCTATTTAAAGTACAAAAAAAACAAATTTCTTCGTAAGTGTAACCACATGAACTCAAACAGGGAACCTAGATTCTCAGTTCCAAACGTGCATTACCAACAGAGGTATCAATTTTTCTTGTTTTACTAATATCCCTTAAATTAATAAAATTTTCTAAGGCCCTAATCTGCATAAGGTGGAAGTGTTATGCATTTTAATTGCTAATCTTAATATATGAAAGATTATGCTGAATATTTCTCATTTCCAGCAAACCTTTTTCATTCAGATCTTATTAAACACTATAAAATCATGAGAAATGATGTTAAGACATTTGATCGAGTCACATGTTCCACATCATGCTAATTTAACACATGTTTAGACGTCAATTTTTACAATATCACTTTTTATTCTAACTATTATTATTATTTTTTACACTAAACTCAAGAACATATAAAAACACAAGAGTCATGATAGTATGATAGCAATTAATACTACATACTAAAAACACAAGATCATGATAGTATGCTAAAAGATTTGATCAAATTATATGTGATCTCAAAATATGTGGCTTTGGGCTGAAATGTTTTTAGATTTTTTTTTAATTCAATTCCATTTTTTGAGAGTGGATCAACTACATTAGCTACATTAGAGTTGTGGAGTTTTTTAAATCTTAGCGTTAAATAAATACCCATTTAGCTAAGATTTTAGTTCTAGATTACACTAAAACTACAATAAATAGAGAGAGAGGTTGAAAACAAAGAAAAGGAAAAAGGAAATTAGAGAAAAAGAGAAAAATTGTGCAGTAAATACTTATTTGTTATTGATGAGATTAGTCTTTTTAATCGATATTTGGAAGTTTTGATTCAGTGGAAAACATGAAAATTGTGGTAATTGAGCTAGTGGATGCACTCAGTAGCAGCAGAACTATTCTGATATGGACACACACAAATAATCTCTTGATCTCATTGTAGTTTCACTGTATAGGATCATTGAATTCAATTTGTATTGATTGAATTGACTGTGTATCATGAATAGAGCTATGTTCCCAAGCTTCATAGAGTATTGCTTGATTTGTTAGAGCTATGGATTGAAGCTTGATTGGATTGTCTTAACTTCGTTACATTATGAATGAAACTATCTATCTTTTTTATGATGCTTTCAATTTCCATATCATAATGAATGAATGTTATTAGTTATAGTATTGTTATAGCTGATACTACTCTAAAGGTAAATTCAACATTGAACTGTGGATCTTTTAGGCAAAGTTGATATTAATGATAACACTAGAATAACTAAATAGTGTTTTCTTTAAAATAGAAAAATATTTGAGATGACTTGTTCTTTGTTAAAGCATGTTATTTTCAGCCATAAAAGGATTAAGATATCAATAATTATTACATTATTCATTGTTTAATTTTATGGCACTAGACGATGTTTGTTCCACCATATACATATTGACATTGTCTTTGTTTAAATAAACATAACTTTATTACTGGTCAAATAAATTAGAATTTGTAGACTTTTATTAAAGACATATCTTGAACTTAAATATGGTGGTAAAGTGTGACACTATCATTAATATACTTGATTTAATCAGATCTGAGATCTTATTATACTGAGAAATGTGTATAATTCTTTTATATCAATCCAGACATATATTTTAATATCAAGTTATGTTGGTAATTTAAGATTAAAATAATTTATTAAAATAACTAGAATTTTATTTGTATTTAAATTTGAAATTTGGAGTCTTTTTAGTAAATAAAAAACATATGTTATGTATATTAATATTTTTATGTTTATTAATGATGTTTAAATACTTTTTATGTTTCACAAAAATGTCATTGTAATATTTTCTGTTATATAAAAATTTCATTTTGAATTTTAATGTAGTTATACTTATTTTAATTTTAATGTAATTATAAAATGCATTAATCTTATAAATATTTTTTTTATCTCAAATCTTATTAGTTAGATATGTACAATTAAAAAATATAAATAAAATTTAATTATTATTTTTTAATTTTTATAAAAAACGTCAGAACTACACTTTCATAAAACTGAAGAAATATTAATTTAGTTAATAAAAATAAAAAAATAAGTGAAAAGTGAAAAATTGAGATTACTGGTTTGTGAAATAGGTTATTGGCTAAATTCGAATATTGAGAATTCGTTTATCAATTTTCTTATATTTAATTACTTAATACATAAAATTTGAAAATTAAAAGACATAAATTACTTTTTTTTTAAAGCTTCATTATCAGAAAAAAAAAAGAAAATGAAAAAAACAAAAGAAAATGAAAAATCGGACATAAATTCCTTAATTTTTACTCTTGTCGGTGCGTTAAGAAAAACAGTAAAAACAAAACTTGAATTGCTCGCTGCCAAAATCGAAATCGAAATGTGAAAGCTGCCTGCGACTTTTGAAGCTCTCAGCTCAGCTCACCTTCTTCTTCTTTCCCTGAGACACTGTCTCTCTCTCTAATGATCCTACTTCAATGGCGATGATATCCGTACAACACGTCGTCGCTTTACTCCTCACCTCTCTCCTCATAGCCATCACCTTCTTCCTTTTCACCTCTGATAACATCAGATTCCCTCTCCCTTCTCTCTCCACCGACTACACACCACTCCCCAAATCCGCAGCTCCTCCTCCAAACCTCGAACAAACTCCACAGAAGCTGAAGATGAAGAAGCTGAACGCTTCTCACCACGAGGAGGTGGTGAAGTGGGATCTCTGTAAAGGCGCTGAATCTGTTGATTACATACCTTGTTTGGACAATCGTGACGCCATTAAGCAGCTCAAATCGAGGAGGCATATGGAACATCGTGAGCGACATTGCCCTGAACCAAGTCCTAAGTGTCTCTTACCCTTGCCGGATAATTATAAGCCTCCCGTTCCGTGGCCTAAGAGCCGTGACATGGTGAGAGACAGACAGATCCTGTTTTAGCTATGTTGTTTAGTTTATTTCCTGCAAGTAACTTCATTTAGGTATATGTATTCAGTTTAGTGTTTTTGTAGAAAGAAATGAGAAATGAGATAGATTCAAATTTGAAAACTTTATCACCTGAAAATGCAGAAAAGAAGTTGTATTAGTTCAACATGAGTTCAGTAATTTATTGAATGATCTTGTACTATTGGAAGTTGAAACATTTCTTTAATTTTTTTTTTTTTTTGTAAGAAAGATATTGAAAAGTTATAGATTTTGATCTGATTTGTCTGAAGATAGCTGATTTAGTTCAGTTCTGCAAGTAGCCGTTTGAGTATAACTTCAGTTTAGTGCTTAAAGTATAGAAGATAGATCTTTTTCAGATTCTGATGGATTCAAAGTTTAAGGCTTATGAGCAAACTTACTTTTAGTACCAAGAGAAGAAGCTGTAGTAGTTCACATGAATTGAGTAATTTATTGCATGATTTTGTACCATTGGAACATTTCTTTAGTTGTTGTTTTTTTGGTAATATATTGAAAATTATAGCTTTTGATTTGAAGATGGATGATCTAGTTTAGACCTGCAAGTAAACCGTTTGAGTATGTCTTCAGTTTAGTGCTTAAACTATAACTATGGAACTTTCTTTTAGAAAGGCAAGAAGAAACTTTAAAGATTTTGAACAAACTTAATTTTAGTACCAAGAGAAGTTGTATTAGTTCACATGGGTTGAGTAGTTTATTGCATGATCTTGTAGGTATGGTATAACAATGTTCCTCACCCCAAGCTTGTTGAATACAAGAAGGAACAAAACTGGGTTAAAAAAGACGGTGAGTTTCTAGTTTTCCCCGGTGGAGGTACTCAGTTCAAATACGGAGTTACTCACTACGTTGAGTTCATCGAAAAGGTCACCACTTTTTTGCTCTTCTTTCCCCTGTTTGTCTGAATCAAAACCATATATCTCTATATTGATGCTACATTCATTTTAAACTCCACAGGCTTTACCTATTATCAAATGGGGCAAAAACATAAGGGTTGTATTAGATGTTGGTTGTGGAGTCGCTAGCTTTGGCGGGTTTTTACTAGACAAAGATGTTATTACAATGTCCTTTGCCCCTAAAGATGAACATGAAGCTCAGATTCAGTTTGCGTTAGAACGAGGGATACCTGCAACACTTTCTGTTATTGGAACGCAACAGCTTACTTTCCCAAGCAATGCGTTTGATCTTATTCACTGTGCACGGTGCAGAGTCCATTGGGATGCTGATGGTAACACTTGTCTCCTTCTCTCTTAGCGCTGTTTAAGTTTCAAGGTTTCATGGTCACTTTCGGTTTGTTTTGTTAGGTGGGAAACCGTTGTTGGAGCTCAACAGAGTACTCAGGCCAGGAGGCTTCTTCATATGGTCCGCAACACCTGTCTATCGAGACAATGACAGAGATAGCAAGATTTGGACTGGTTTGAACCAATCATGTTCTTGATTTGGTTATCTAACATTGGTCTTGATCTTTATGTTTCTGTTTTGCAGCAATGGTTTCTCTGACTAAATCCATTTGCTGGAAGGTGGTGGCAAAGACGGTTGACTCTTCAGGAATCGGACTTGTGATATATCAAAAGCCAACTTCAGAATCTTGCTATAAGAAACGTAGCACGCAAGAACCACCTCTTTGCGTTAAAGAGGAAGCTAATGCTTCATGGTATAATAAACTCACGTCACATTCACATAAAAGTATATGTGTATGTTCACTCTTTCTTTCATATCCTTTTTGATTTTTTTAATCTTAGGTATGCTCCTCTCCGCCAATGCATTTCTAAATTACCGAGTAGAGATGTCCAGAAGTGGCCTGAACTATGGCCTAAACGGCTTGTGAGTGTTAGACCTCAAAGCGTGTTGGTTGACTCGAAAACATTCAAGAAAGATACAGAGAAATGGTCAGAGATTGTATCTGATGTCTATCTTGAACGTTTAGCTGTAAACTGGTCGAGCGTGAGGAATGTGATGGACATGAATGCTGGTTTTGGCGGGTAAGTTTACATTTGTCTGAAACTTAAAAACCAGGATCCTGCTTTTATTACAGAACCAGAAGTTGACACAGTTTAATGTTTTGGTGTGATAGGTTTGCTGCTGCACTTATAAAACGACCTCTCTGGGTGATGAATGTTGTTCCTGTGGATAAACCTAACACTCTCTCCGTGGTTTTTGATCGAGGCTTGATAGGTGTTTACCACGATTGGTGTGAGTCCTTGAACACTTACCCTAGAACATACGATCTGTTGCATTCCAGTTTTTACCTGGGAGATATCACACAGAGGTAAGTTTCTCGGAGATCAATTCTTTTAGCAGTAGACATTAACTTGTTTGGTTCGGTTTGAGAACTTTTGGTGATTTGATATATAAGCATAATCACAGAGACCATTTGTTGGTGATTTTTCAGGTGTGGCATTGTACAAGTGGTAGCTGAGATTGATAGGGTGTTAAGACCAGGAGGGTACCTTGTGGTACAAGACACCATGGAAACAATAAAGAACCTTGAATCTATACTTGGTTCGCTTCATTGGTCAACCAAAATATACCAGGATCGGTTTTTGGTTGGTCGGAAGGGATTTTGGCGTCCCCTTAAACCGGAGCTATGATCAGTAGACAAGAAAAAGAATC
>MU106430.1:54734-115480 GCA_012274485.2 Sinapis alba
TTTTTTTTTTTTTTTGTAAGAAAGATATTGAAAAGTTATAGATTTTGATCTGATTTGTCTGAAGATAGCTGATTTAGTTCAGTTCTGCAAGTAGCCGTTTGAGTATAACTTCAGTTTAGTGCTTAAAGTATAGAAGATAGATCTTTTTCAGATTCTGATGGATTCAAAGTTTAAGGCTTATGAGCAAACTTACTTTTAGTACCAAGAGAAGAAGCTGTAGTAGTTCACATGAATTGAGTAATTTATTGCATGATTTTGTACCATTGGAACATTTCTTTAGTTGTTGTTTTTTTGGTAATATATTGAAAATTATAGCTTTTGATTTGAAGATGGATGATCTAGTTTAGACCTGCAAGTAAACCGTTTGAGTATGTCTTCAGTTTAGTGCTTAAACTATAACTATGGAACTTTCTTTTAGAAAGGCAAGAAGAAACTTTAAAGATTTTGAACAAACTTAATTTTAGTACCAAGAGAAGTTGTATTAGTTCACATGGGTTGAGTAGTTTATTGCATGATCTTGTAGGTATGGTATAACAATGTTCCTCACCCCAAGCTTGTTGAATACAAGAAGGAACAAAACTGGGTTAAAAAAGACGGTGAGTTTCTAGTTTTCCCCGGTGGAGGTACTCAGTTCAAATACGGAGTTACTCACTACGTTGAGTTCATCGAAAAGGTCACCACTTTTTTGCTCTTCTTTCCCCTGTTTGTCTGAATCAAAACCATATATCTCTATATTGATGCTACATTCATTTTAAACTCCACAGGCTTTACCTATTATCAAATGGGGCAAAAACATAAGGGTTGTATTAGATGTTGGTTGTGGAGTCGCTAGCTTTGGCGGGTTTTTACTAGACAAAGATGTTATTACAATGTCCTTTGCCCCTAAAGATGAACATGAAGCTCAGATTCAGTTTGCGTTAGAACGAGGGATACCTGCAACACTTTCTGTTATTGGAACGCAACAGCTTACTTTCCCAAGCAATGCGTTTGATCTTATTCACTGTGCACGGTGCAGAGTCCATTGGGATGCTGATGGTAACACTTGTCTCCTTCTCTCTTAGCGCTGTTTAAGTTTCAAGGTTTCATGGTCACTTTCGGTTTGTTTTGTTAGGTGGGAAACCGTTGTTGGAGCTCAACAGAGTACTCAGGCCAGGAGGCTTCTTCATATGGTCCGCAACACCTGTCTATCGAGACAATGACAGAGATAGCAAGATTTGGACTGGTTTGAACCAATCATGTTCTTGATTTGGTTATCTAACATTGGTCTTGATCTTTATGTTTCTGTTTTGCAGCAATGGTTTCTCTGACTAAATCCATTTGCTGGAAGGTGGTGGCAAAGACGGTTGACTCTTCAGGAATCGGACTTGTGATATATCAAAAGCCAACTTCAGAATCTTGTTATAAGAAACGTAGCACGCAAGAACCACCTCTTTTCGTTAAAGAGGAAGCTAATGCTTCATGGTATAATAAACTCACGTCACATTCACATAAAAGTATATGTGTATGTTCACTCTTTCTTTCATATCCCTTTTGATTTTTTTAATCTTAGGTATGCTCCTCTCCGCCAATGCATTTCTAAATTACCGAGTAGAGATGTCCAGAAGTGGCCTGAACTATGGCCTAAACGGCTTGTGAGTGTTAGACCTCAAAGCGTGTTGGTTGACTCGAAAACATTCAAGAAAGATACAGAGAAATGGTCAGAGATTGTATCTGATGTCTATCTTGAACGTTTAGCTGTAAACTGGTCGAGCGTGAGGAATGTGATGGACATGAATGCTGGTTTTGGCGGGTAAGTTTACATTTGTCTGAAACTTAAAAACCAGGATCCTGCTTTTATTACAGAACCAGAAGTTGACACAGTTTAATGTTTTGGTGTGATAGGTTTGCTGCTGCACTTATAAAACGACCTCTCTGGGTGATGAATGTTGTTCCTGTGGATAAACCTAACACTCTCTCCGTGGTTTTTGATCGAGGCTTGATAGGTGTTTACCACGATTGGTGTGAGTCCTTGAACACTTACCCTAGAACATACGATCTGTTGCATTCCAGTTTTTACCTGGGAGATATCACACAGAGGTAAGTTTCTCGGAGATCAATTCTTTTAGCAGTAGACATTAACTTGTTTGGTTCGGTTTGAGAACTTTTGATGATTTGATATATAAGCATAATCACAAAGACAATTTGTTGATGATTTTTCAGGTGTGACATTGTACAAGTGGTAGCTGAGATTGATAGGGTGTTAAGACCAGGAGGGTACCTTGTGGTACAAGACACCATGGAAACAATAAAGAACCTTGAATCTATACTTGGTTCGCTTCATTGGTCAACCAAACTATACCAGGATCGGTTTTTGGTTGGTCGGAAGGGATTTTGGCGTCCCCTTAAACGGGAGCTATGATCAGTAGACAAGAAAAAGAATCAAAAACAAAAGAAAAGTAATTTTTTTTATGTTGTACACTATCAATGACGCCACCATATTATATACATGTCAAAGCCATAGTCTATGTCTATTAGCGAGATGGGAGGAGAGGTTGACTGACATGAGTATTGACCAAGTGATTGAAGATTTGTATAGTTGGGTATATTTCTTTTATAATTGACCATATTCAAGAAATATATAAAAAAATCATATTTCTTATAAGGGAAGAGAATGTACATTGGCTGTATATTTCTTATACAAATTATAAAAACTAGTAATACTTTTAGGATTGATATTTTGATTATTAGAATTTTAAAAGGTAAATAGATTTTATTTTTGTAATAAAATATTATTATTTTATATTATTTTTAATTTATCTTTTAATATTTATTTTATTTGCACAAATTGAATCGAATATCCAGTTAAAATATAAAGTTTTCTGAATATCCAAACACCAGATATCATGATATATACGGATCAAATCAAATAATTGATTATTCAGACGAGACGGAGTGAATAACTAATACTTCCAAAAAAATCTGGATATATTGGTACCCACCCTAATTAATTATGATCGTGATATCATTAAGAGGCCGGTGACCGGCTTTACATGTTACCACTCACTTCTTTGTTTGTATCTCAGCGTAAATTAGTATATGAAAATCTTTTGTGTATACATAAATATATTTCTATGTGTGTATAGGTAAGGGTTCTGAAAATTGAAACATGAAAAGATCAATGTATATCTTCCTTTCACGTCATTTTCAGTGGAGTTTTAGCTTGGTTTCACATATGATGTATGACAAAAGTCACAGCGTTGTTATCTTCATGCTGAATATAACTAGGGCTGGGCATTTTATCCGTTAAATTTGATTCGATTCGTTATTCGTTTCGATTCGATCCGAAAATTTCGAATATCCGTAACCTTTCGAAGCAAAGCAAATATTAAAAATCGATATCCGTTAAAATCGAAGCAAATCACAAATATTAAAATTTTAGGAAGCGAATATCCGCTCCGATCCGACAATATATAAATACATGTATATCTTGATTATATTTAAAGTTTTAAATGTATAAAGTTATAAAATTATAATTATTCTACATATGATTTGATAAATTTTATTTATAATATTACTTATATAAAAGTATTACATAAAAAGAAGAGAAAAAATTTACAAAAATTATAACTTTTTCTTAAGTTTTGTGCTATTATGATTATTAACAAAGTTTTAAAAAAATTACAAAATATGTAGATTCACTAATTCTTTTAACTTTCAGTTTATATATTATACTAAAAAATACTTTACAAAACAGTTTTGTATCGAATTTTTAAAATTATTTGTATAAATCAAAACGGATAAGATATCCGTAAGTATTCGTAAATATCCGCAAATATTTATTTATTTTCCGGATATCCGTTTTTCTGGATATCCGTATTTTTCCGAAGCAAAGCAAATCGAAAAATTAGATATCCGTAACATACGAAGCAAATCACAAATACCTTCAAAAACCCGGATATCCGATCCGTGCCCAGCCCTAAATATAACGATGTTTCTAGCTACATTATCTTCGGCTGTAGACACAAAATATGTTTGTCAGCAAAATTTTATGTAAATATTAGTGATAATGATGTTTCAACCAAAATAGTTATAGTCAAGTCATTTCTGTTTAATGTTCGAGTTTATAATGTTATAGATTTACATTTCATTTATTCAAACTTCTTATAAAGGTTATCTCTGAATAAAAAGAAAAGAGTATCATGTTAGTAGCTTCATATGCCATTGTAAATTTGTAATGGAACTCTTTATTTGAGAATTAATCGGAAATGGTATTTTAGTTGAAACATCATTATCAGGAACTAACTTATTCATTACCAATTAATTTTGAAATGGAATTTATGAGACTAATTAACATGATAGTAAAGTCTACTTGTATGCGGTAGAGATGATGTAAGGTTTTGAAAAAAACAACTTTCTCTATTTGGGTTTGCGGTGGGACGGTTACTATTTGGTGTGTAACAGCGATGTTCAAATCGTCTTTTCCGTGAAGATATATAGTGTTAATAGTGTTTCTTTTAGGATGAAGCGGCTGTAAGTTATGCGTTCTTCTGAGCCATCTTCGAGGTCCTCACGAGCTTGCTTATGTTTCACTTGATAGAAAATCTTCAGGCTTGCCTCAGGGTTATTGACCTGGTTCTATCTCTTAAGCTAGAGATTGTTTAGTTCGTCTCTTTAAGATGCAATCATCGGTACCGGATTCATGTTCCTTATAACTCGTTGGAAGTTGAAGTATTCTCTTACTTAATTTCAGTGTCTTTAGACTTTAGTATAAGATTTGTCTTAGTTTGCTTGTTGTTTAAGTGTTGGGTTTCAGAAGAAGTATGCTCCTTTCGGCTTATGGCTCTGGAGGGATTTAGTTCCTTGTCGGTCCTTGGCTCCAGAAATATTGAAATCTTTGTTGGCTTTGTAATTTCGTTCATGTTGTAAATATAATCTAATGGATGAGAAAAAGAAAGAGAAAAAGAAAAAAAAGTATAGTCTACTTATATCCGTACAGGTATATTAATGTCACAATGATATTATAAATTTAATAGTGAGATTCAGTTTGAAATTTACCTAAATATGTTATCATCCATGTGTTAAGAATCTCACTTTTAAAATAAGATAACATTTCAAGTAATATACGATGGAAATATATAATTAATTTATTCTCGATTGAGCTTGAGTTGAAATTTGAACACATGAAAGAATATGAAAATAATATAAAGTAAAATGAAATCATTAGTGTTCCAAATAGTGTATCAAAAAAAAGTAAAATGAATACCACTGAAACCTACAACCATTTTATTTTAGTTGTATATAACTTAAAATTGTATACATTGTAAAAAAATTGAGAATATCAAATGATTTTTAATCAGATAATGCGAAGCCACTATATTTTTATTTTTTGGGTCAAAACGAAGCCACTATATTTATGTTTGGTGATTAAGCTAAGAAGCCACTACGTTTCTTGTTTTTTTTGGTTCATGCCTGTTTAGCTGACAAAGTACTTATTATGATTAACAATGCAAACAATCTTTATAAATGTACGAAGAATATAATGTACTAACAATATAGCATCATAATAGATACTAACAAGTTGTGAAAGCAAGTGTCTGAATACGGAAGTATCACTCTATTTTTATGAAAAGGGATTACTTGCCCAGTGCTCAAGAGCAGGGCCAACCAAATACCTGTTGGATGGATAATATGTGAATGTGGTTTGGGTACACCCAATTTATTTATTTTATTTTTCATAAAAGAACAAGGAAATTTAGAAAAGGATTATTTCCAAATAACCAAAATAACGACGAAAAAATATTATTTGTTTTACTCCTTGGCTGCCCTACGCCTTTTTGAAATCATGTACTGATCAATCGAAAACGAAAATGAATAATTTAATGACAATGATTTTGTCTTTGTTTTATATGACTTTCGTTATATTAATTGAATCTTTTATCAAACTAAGTTCAAATGAGTTTGGCAAAAAAAGATGTACAAAAGAGGTTTTTGTAGTTTCTTATGTTACCTTTGGTATATACTTTTGTATATATGTTTTCTTTTGTATATACTTTGGTAGCCATAAAGATGTAATTTAAATTAAGAATATTTCCAACTCATTCTTAATAACATTTGAAGGCAAAATTATTTTAATCTACCTCTATTTCTTTTTTCTATAATAGAAATTGTTATTTTCCTTCTATTTATAAATGAAATAGCATTCATTTATTTTTATTCTATATTTTGAGATTGTTATTTTAAAGAACTGCACTAGAACATATTTCATCTCTATTATAAAACTTCTTTGTTTTAAAAGTAAAATATGAAAATATATTGGAGCATATTTTATCTTTATTATAGAGTTTTAGAGGTTCTCTATCTTAATTACTATTCTCCTGGAGAATATCCATTTGAACTTCGTCTCACTAGTGCAGATGCACCCCACATTTTCTGATTACATTTTAACCTTTTACGTGTTACACGTCTAAAAGTATGCAAAACTAAGGATATCATGAGGGTACATACGAGATATATATATATGCTTTTGGATTCTAAGTGGAACCTTCCTTGCAATTGGATATAACTTATAAGTGAAGAGTTAGAGGAAATGCAATGTTAGATATCTACATATAATTTAAATCTATGATGGGCCCATGTACAGAAATGAAGACTTTAGACCTAAATTCCATTACTTTTGTGATCTAGTTTTAATTTTTTTTTTCATTTTATGGGTTAATATTTTTTTCAGAACTAATTAAGTTATAAGCGAAGTTAACAAAATTATATGTTGAAAAAAAAAATATAGTTGATCGATGTTATCATTGACAGATCAACGACTACTATTCCGCGACCTCTACTACATATAACTTTTTCTGTGTCCTTATTTCTGCAGCAAAACCAAATGAGCAATTCACATCATGTAGAAAACGAGAGCGACAATTGAGCAATTCACATCAAAAGTTTGAAAAAAATCAACAATAATATATATAAAAATTGACCAATTTATTCAGTGTTAAGTTAAACCTAACATGATATCAAAATCTAGTTTGTTAAATTTTATATGCAGTTAAAAACTCGATTTTCTTTTAGGTAAAAAAAATTGGGACTATGTACAATGATATCTACGTTCAATCCACGTTGGAATGAACTATTTACAATATTTGGATTTTCGGTAAAGAGGTGAAACCATTTTTTTAACAAATTCAAAAATTTTACAAAAACAAAAGCAGAGTTATACGGTGCAGTTCTTACAATAAGAGCTATATTACACCTAAAAAGAAAAAGAAATAAGAGCGATACGAGATGTGTACAGCATGATTTTTTTTTCACAGCATAAATTTTAATTTTACCTTTATTTTCTCTTTCATTTTCATCATTCAGCGTCGCTTCTCAAAGTTAGTTAACGTGCTCTTGGTGTCACCGACACGAACAAGACGTATATTTATATGGAAAGTGCCTTTTTTGTCAAAAAAAAAAAAAGTGCCTTTCACTTTTCAGCATGCATCTACAGATCTACTCTATATATATACGAATGAAGTTCGTAGATGACTTACTCTAGATTCTTCGAGTGTGCCAAAAATTAGAAAGAAAGGAAAAAACATGACTACCGTAACATCTGCATACCATATCATGTCACCCTTTTAGTTTGTTCCCCATAAAGCAATCTTCTCACCTTTTTTTCTTCGTACAAAATCTTCCCAAATCTTCATTATTTCTTTTCATAAACCGAATCAAAACAATTTAGAAAACCGATATTTATTTGGATTACAGAATCATCTTCTTTAATCTTTTCATTCAATGGGAATGTGAAATGTTGTATCCCACCATCTTAATTATTTAGTTTGATGATATATAAGACATATTGCAAATATTTTTGGATCATTATAATCTAAATTTCATTTTCGATATCTGCTTCTAGTTCATCTTCTTTCTCATTAGAAACTCCGTCGTATTAAGATTTGATCGATCCTTAAACCTTAGACTCTACTCATAACATTTTAGATTATTTTCAAGAGGTAATATTCGTAGGGCCGAAGTACACTGTTTTTTTATCATCATTGAAATAGACGCTTTATATCATACCGAAAAGAAGAAGAAAAATATAACTTAAAATAAAAGTATATCATATAATACGACCACGTTAAATATATATGGGTCAGTGCTAGAATTGACAAGACCACTACAGTGATTCAAGAAAATTTTAAGAAAAAGTGGCATTGCTTTTGAATTGTCTATACATATGAATTCAGTTATAAGTGCACGTACATATGGTTTATTTAAAATTGATTCCATTGCTAACAATTTGAAAATTTTAAAGTATAATGTCTGTATATATATAACCTAGTAACCAGTGGCTCATGGTTAAGAGAGAGGTATTGCCTTTTGTTGCTTTCACCCTAGCAGCTGTATGTGAAGATAAATACTTTAGAAGCCACTATTATAAGCACCACTTGAAACCAACTATTATTGCTTAATTTTCTTAGTTGCAAAATTACGAGTAGGAATTTAAATGTTCAAGATGTTTATGTATTTTTGTCAAATAACACATGTTAGTTATGGTAACAAATAGAGAAAGTCATTTTTCAAAAAAATAAATAAAAAATAGAGAAAGTTAGCAAAAAAGACAAAGTAACTCATTTATTATCCACCTAAGAAATATTACTATAAGATGACTGTAATTAGAAAATCAAGGAAATAAGTAGTGAACTTTTTTTCTAGCTAAAATCTGCATATGGGAGGGTATGTATTTACTATTTTATTTACTATTTCATATAATATTCCGTAAGTATATTTTTGTCTTTGTCCAATAAAGTTATTCCATGAGAATCTTGGCACCAAATCTTTCACTGTTGAAGATAGACGCCAATGTTCAAACAACAATGCACATCATACTGTAAACCGCCACCACAACCAATTTGATTCTTACGATTGTTTCCCTTTTAATACGTCAAAATAATTATAAACAAGAAAGCTATAACGTTTTCTAGGTTGATTATAGACTTTTTTTAATTCCTTTTAAAACCCTTGCAATTCTAAAATGTAGTATGCTCATGGACTCAGAATTTAGCCGAATAAATCTCGTACTTTTTCTTGTTTTTAGGTTACCTTTATCGACCTTTTATGACTAGATTGGCGACATAAATCATTCGGCTTAGACCAATCTATTACCACTGTCATTTGTCAAAAAAACAGTTCGACACAGAGCCGGTCTATAAGAGAACCACACAAACTATCAATTATGGCATCCAATTTAAAAGAGTATATTTTAGTTTTATTTTTTGGTTAATATTTATAGATAAAAGAAATAATAAAATAATTAGATAAAATCATTTATTGGATATTTTTAATTTGAAGATATAATGTTAAATTTGGAAATTCTTTAAAATGATATACATTTTAACAAACATAATTGATGATAATTTGTTTATGGAACTAAAAATTTACGAGAATTAATAGAAAAAGTTAGAAAATCTATTAAATTATTTTTAAAATGGATATCTAAGTAGTTTTTGTATGCAGACTTTAATTTAATGGTAACAGCATACCATATGCGCCAAGGACATATTTGGGTTCATCAATTACTTGCACATATTTTCCATCTAATAATAATATTAAATCAAAGATAAAGTACAAAATCAAATCTAAAAATCTGGCAGAAAAACATAAATTTCCAGAAAGGCAAAAATTAAAATTCAAAATAAAGAATCTAGAATCTCAGTTAATCTCAACCTAGTTTTTGAATGGAAATACATAAGAGATGCAAAATAAAATCAGTTGATAATACAACTTTTTGCATTTATTTACCATTCAGTATATTAATTACAAAACAAAATAAATAATTAAATAATAGAAATGTACATGTATATTAACACTATGCATTAAATTGTTGATATTTTTGTTTGGTTAATTATGTTATTATAAATAATGAAAAATATTACAAAACGATTTTACACCTGACATGTTTACTTATCTTATGAGGATTCATGCTTAACTACAATTCAGATTTTCTGGCGTGGAAGCAATAATGAATCCTTAGTTAAATCATTAGATTAAAAGGACTTCAACAAAAACCATATTTTACCAACTCTGCTATTGATTCTTTGACAAATTAAATTGGTTATCTGCAATGGAAAGAAGAAAATATTTTGAGAGAATGATGAGGACCAATAAGAATTCATGTAAATTACTTTTTATTTTTTTCTATCAATTATCTATTAATAGTCTTATTTAATTTAGAGAAATTTCCTTAGATAGCCCCTTTTAGCTTGTTTGTCACAAAAATAGTTTTTAAAGAAGAAAATGATCAAAATGTTTTTTTTAGAAGCTAAAAAATTCATTTATATGCATTTATACCCCTAGGGTTAACTAATTTGGACTTTAAGGTTTAGAGTTAAGGGGTGGGTTTGGGGTTAGGGTTTCAAATTTCAAAAAAAAAAATAAAAAAATCAAAATTTCAAAAAAAAAATCTATTTTGGTCATTTTATTTTTTGAGTGCTATTTCTGTGACAAAAACTTAAAAGGGGTTATTTAAGAGAATTGTCCTTTAATTTATTCATTGATTTTGAACAAAATACAAATTCTCTTAGAAATATGATTTAATATTGTCATTTTATGTAATAATTTATTTGTAAGCAAAAATTATTTAAAAATTAATATATAAAATTAATATTATTGTATATTATCTTTTATAAATATATTTATGGAAAGTTATATATATATATATATATTAATTTACATATTCATAATATTTTTTAACTAAAATTATCATTAATCATCTCATAAAAGGGATCTGAAACGGATCTACAACTCTGGTACACTGGTAAATGGCGGCTCTAGGTTACAAGATTATCAACAAATACTAAAACATAATTTAAAGAAACAAGAAAAATAAGTCTAGGAAAAGAAAACTCGAAAATACAATATTTCGGTTTCAATTTGGACATGGGCGAAGTGTTTATTTGGTGTGTGGCGACGGTTCTAAAGCCGGGTGTCCAGTTCTAGCTGTAGTTCTATCGGTGTTTCACTATCAAAGCATGTAAGTCATCGGAGGAGCCCCGCGGCCCCAAACCACCAAAAAGGCCATAAATCTGAAAGAACAATCATATCCGGTGTGAAACTTTAATCTATAAAAGTAGGTTATTGTAGCGAAAATTAAATAAAATGATATAAACATATGGAGGATTATTATCCACTATGCTCTAAATTGAAAAAAAAAACATGTGTAATAGTAATTTGTAAAACATCCCACCAACGGATCAAAAACAAGGCCTCTAGCTAGATTTGAAATCAATGAGAACAAGTACACACAAGAGTACATATGCATGAACACAACACACAAGACATACCATGTCTAAAAAGAAGACACAAATTACAAAATTACCCTCTGCATCCATACTCCTTTCTACGTGAATGTACATAGCAGAGAGGTATATATAAATACACATCGCAGAGACCCACTTTCTTTATTTCAGAGGGGGGGAAAAACAGAGCATCATAGAAAAAGTACAATGGGATCCTTGGTTAATGTGAAAGAAGCCACAGTTATTACTCCTTCCGACCAAACACCTTCTTGTGTTCTGTCTCTCTCCGCCTTGGATTCTCAGCTTTTCCTCCGATTCACCATCGAGTACCTCCTCGTTTACTCACCCGTTTCCGACACAGTTTCCCTCTCGGATCGTCTCAAATCAGCTCTCGCGCGCGCTCTAGTTCCTTACTTCCCCTTCTCCGGACGGGTACGTGAGAGACCCGACGGTGGCGGCGGAGGTCTCGAGGTTAACTGCCGTGGCCAAGGTGCTCTGTTTCTCGAAGCTGTAACTAACCACCTCACGTGCCTTGACTTTCAGAAACCTCCCCGGCACGTGACGAGCTGGAGAAAGCTTCTCTCCCTCAACGTCATCGATGTCCTCGCTGGTGCTCCACCGCTCGTCGTCCAACTCACTTGGCTTAGAGACGGAGGCGCCGCGTTAGCCGTCGGTGTTAACCACTGCGTCTCCGATGGTATCGGAAGCGCAGAGTTTCTCACCTTATTCGCCGAGTTATCCAGAGACTCGCTGAGTCAGAGCGACGTGAAACGGAAACACTTGTGGGATCGACACTTGCTTAACCCGTCTCCGGTTCGTGACTCGTTAAACCACCCTGAGTTTAACCGAGTTCCCGATCTTTGCGGGTTCGTTAACCGGTTCAACGCCGAGCGACTCGTTCCGACATCAATCGTGTTCGAAAAACAGAGACTTACCGAGCTCAAGAAACTCGCGAGTCAACTCGGTGAGTCCACATCGTTCGAGGTGCTCTCCGCACATGTATGGCGGAGCTGGGCGAGGTCACTGAACTTGCCATCGAACCAAAGCCTCAAGCTTTTGTTCAGCATCAACATTCGAGACCGAGTCAAACCGAGTCTACCAACCGGGTTCTACGGGAACGCCTTCGTCGTCGGATGCGCGCAAACCACCGTGAAAGATCTGACGGAGAAAGGGTTAAGCCACGCGACGATGCTCGTGAAACAAGCGAAGGAGCGAGTCGGCGATGATTACGTCAGATCGGTGGTGGAAGCTGTGAGCAAGGCGAAAGCTTGTCCTGACTCTGTTGGAGTCTTGATACTGTCGCAGTGGTCACGTCTCGGTTTAGAACGGCTTGATTTCGGTTTTGGTAAACCCGTTCATGTGGGATCGGTTTGTTGCGACCGTTACTGTTTGTTACTTCCGGTTCCTGAACAAAGTGATGCCGTTAAAGTAATGGTCGCCGTTCCGTCAAGTGCCGTTGACTCCTACCAGAATCTTGTGATGAGCCCTAACGTTTAATAATAATTAGAGAAAATACTTCTTTAAAAAGAAAAAAAAAATGAGGAACTCTCCTTCCGTTGACTTGTATGATATTGAGTTTTGACTTAATAAATCATTTTTAGTTTTCTTTAATTTCCTACCCACAGCAACCAATTTGTTTATTCATCCAACACAAATCACCATATTATTTTTTTTAAAGTTACCATATTATAGAATTATATATTACTGTTCGTCGTCGTCTCATACCAATTGTTTTTGCATGTCTTATACTCTCTCCCTTTCGTATTATTTGTCGTTGTAAGAAAAAAATTTCATTTCAAAATAAATATCGTTTTAGAGTTTCAATGCAAAGTTCATTAATAAGATTTTTCACTTTATTTTTTTATTGGTTGAAATGTGGTTAAATATAAGTAATTATGTTTTTATTTTAGAAATATACAAAATTATATATTTTCTTAATATATTTATGTAAATCTAAAACGATAAGTTATATGAAATAGAGAGAATATCAAAAACGCAAAAAAAAAAAAAAGATTATTTATCCGATCCATGAGTTAGTCTCGGTGTTGTTGCATTGGTCCCAAGAAGCGCGATTGATGCAATAGTATGTGTCGGCAAAACGGTAAGCATGATTGCCTATTATTATGCTTTAAAACTTGAATGAAACAACAAAACTTATAGTGTAACACTATAATGAATTTGTTGTTATATACTACTCGTATCAATGAAGAACCATACCTGGAAAAAAAAGAGAGAGAAGAGAGACTAATTACTAATGATATCTGAATAACTAATTATTCTGAATTTCGAGTTTGCTGAATTTCATCTTTGTTGACATCTTGTCAAAGAATAATCCTAGTATTATTACTTTTAATATAGAATTCATTAAACCAAACCATATTTGATACTATCAAACATTTTTCCACAATTGAATCCCTTCCTGATATATTAATCATATCCTAATTCGCATGTTTACATGTTTTTAGTAGAATATGTTAACTTTTTGAGTTTTGAATCTTTACACAATTTCCCATTATTCAATATTCTCGAGATATTAAATTGTAATGCCCAATGGGCATGAGAATCACCATTGGAATCACCCCATAAAAGAGTGAAAACGGTTTGACTGAAATGTGATTTGTTGGAGATGTTTAATTGCTGTTACGTAGACGTTCGTTAATTAATTTAAATAGAGGCTTTCCAAGTCAGACTGACATGTCGCAGCTTATTCGTGGTTCAACGCTAATCATAGAATATTGTACATTTAATAACTAATCTTGTTTATGGTTCAACACTAATCATAGAATCATATACTAACATTTTAATAACTAATCCTTCTAGAGAGAATTTTGACACTTCTACCATAAGAAGGTATTTTGACACTTAATAATAGACACATAACCTGATAAGTATTTGATCTTAATGCAATACTATTTGTCCAAAAAAAACGCAATACTATTGTTTATATGTATGGTTGGGTCGTACTCGTATCTCAATTATTAGAGATTTTACTGATTGACTTGTAAATTACAGCATGGAACTACCTACCTTCTACCAATAAATGAGAAATGGTTTTTAAATTAAGCTCCACCATAAAACAATCTCATTTATTAATTAATTGTCTAATATAAATTCATATCCATGTGTTTTAATCTTTACAACATCGTCTTTATAATTATTTTACAACTTAACATAGAAAAGGGAAGAATCAGCAGATATATCCGCAAAAATGCAATTTCAAGTGGGACGAGTATGAGTTTGTAAGAATTTTATTTTGGTAAAAAATGTAGTAGTTGTAATGTTCATACGTTTTCCATAAAAGATTCATATCCGAATTGATCACTGAAATGAAACCTTATATTGAATCCGGAGTAGTATAATTTTATTTTATTTCTTGATCGGAAGAGTCAATGCTCGTACATTTATAAAAGTAAATAAAATGGTATATTCCCGAACAAAGTATGTTATCTGAAAGTTAACTTATACAACTAAGATTCCGCATATTAATTAATACTTCCTATGTTTCATACTATAAGATGTTATCCCTAAAACACAAAAATTAAGAGATTTACTTCTATCTAAAAACATTATTAAAAATATAAATTAAAAAATTAATTTAACTAACTAAAAACTGTTAAATATAATTGATTGAATAGTTTTCAGTAAATATAAGTTAACATAAAAAACATCAAATATCTTATATTTTGAAACATCAATTTTTTAAAAAAACATTGTATATAATGAAAATGAGAGGGAGTATTAGAGATTTCAACAATGTAGAAAGGATCAACAATTTCTCAAGTTAAAGTCTTTGAAACATGTCTAAAATCTGACAAAGAAAACGTAGAAAACTATCACGAGTCGATTAAAGTCCAGAAACAATTTGATGACAATTTTCAATTAGTTCTGATTTTCATTAGGATTTAATATATCTATATAGATGTTGGAATGGTTGAGTTGAGAGTAGAAGAAGAAGGAACAGAGCTTTATTGTTATCGCTCTCTCTCTCAAAAAAAAACAGAGCTTTATTGTTACTAATAAGACTATTGCGTTGGAAGTGGAGACAATACGGACACTATGAGAAAGCTAGAAACTAAAAACAGAAAAAAAAAAGAAAAAAAAAAGCCAATAGTAGTGATATCAAAAAAGGAATAATGACTAAAACATGTTCATTTTGTAGTTGTTGGCGACATATTTCAGTGAATTTTTTCACTGCCTCATGATTTGAAGTACTAAATTTATAGTGGCTGAAAGCCTGAAAATTCTAGTTGCTAATCAATGAATTTTGTCGACAAATGAATGATTTTAAGTACTAAAATTTATAGTAGCTTAAAATTCTATTGAACAAAAAATATTTAGTTTGCTAATGATTCTGAAATAAACAAAATGTTTCGTTGTTGTAGATCATTCTCGCTAGTTGCTAGTTAGTCATTGAAACTTGTTGCCAAACCATCGACTACATAATAAACATGATTTAGTTAGTTCTACTCCAAATGATCTAAATACTAAAAGAGTGGCCGAGATGTGCCACAAATTAAAATTTGATAAATTAGAAAACTTCAATCTTAGACATCCTAATTTCATGAGCGTACACTCGTGATTCTTGGGTTTCTTGTATAAACCAATGTTTTTAACACTGGACCTGAAACTGAACCGAATAGGTATTTAGATCACAGTTCAATATGGTTTGACTGGATCAAACCTGATCCACTAATCTGATTTAATATTTCTAATATAGAATTTTATAGTAAATAAAACACATAATTAAAATATAAAAAAATATCAAATATAAACACTATAAATATAAACATTTTTTTAATATGATTGGTTTATGAATGTCTAATTGTTTTAATAGTTTTTATTAAGTTCAATAATTTTGAGATTTAATTTAATTATATAGCTGGTTTATGGTTGTATTAGTTATTAGATTCAATCTGGCTACAGGATGGAACCTAGTCGAATTTGGTTTAATCATTGGGTCGATCCGGTTTTAAAAACACTAGTATAAACTGACATGAGTTAATTAGTTTTTTTTTTGGGGGGGGGATATTAACACTTAGTTAGTTTTGGTTATGTTTGTTCAGTTTGTGGATAGATCAATACATCTTTTAGTTTGTGTATGTAAAACCATATCCTTGTCCAAGTAAATCATTTTTCCCGCTTAGAAGTATTAGCTAATTCACGATTAAACCCCTTTTCACAATGGGACGGATAAAAATCAATGGAACAGAAAGCAGGCCCAGAAGCCCCAATTGCTTATAAAGTAGGCTCCATGATCTATAAAGACTTTGATGAGTTGACGTAGGCTGCACTTCTTAATGCCTTGGACGGTTTTTACTATACTAGACTGTTTCGAGACTAGTGTTTCTCTTTGGGCATCATCCCAGAACATCCACGTCAGTGTTCTTAATGAAATTGTATTCCTCGTCTTCTTGTTTCATGGAGTTTCCATTTATGTTAGATTTCCATTTAACAAATAATATTAAATTTAAAATAAATATAAATTAAATTAAAATTCTAAACTGACACTCTTTATGTACCAAACAATATCAAAATGATACTTTTTACAAAACAGAGAAAATATAAAAAGTGAACATTATATACATGCATCTAAAATTGTGTTAACTCGTATTTAATATACCTAAACTCAGGTATATTGTGAGTTTTTATTAAAATTAATTAATGATAATTGAATTATATTGGTCAAAATTTACTATATATTAATTATGATAACATGTTAAATTTCAAATTTATTATGTTTTTAAATTAATTTAATTAATGGTAAGTGAATTGATAATATAAATCACTTATGTATTATTTATGTCACATCAAAATTTAGTTTATATTTTCATAAATATACTATGATTTTGATGATTAAAATGGACCTTTTGGAAACATCAGATACGAATAGACATTTTTTTAAAAAAGGGGTCCTTATCCAAACAGAATACGTGCAAATATATAGCCGCACACGGTACACAATCTCAAATGTTGGTTAAAGTGCAGCCCACGGTTTATTGGCATGTGAAATGTGAACAATTATCTCATCTTGCTCCACAATGTTCCCCACACCAACCATTTGCTTATTTTATATAAAAATATAGTAATTATTTAGCTTAATTGGTTTTGGATTTATGATGTGATTCGAAATTTTTTTTATGCAGAAGTAATACCTGGATGGACTGGTCTACTTTTGTAAGCGTTTGAATTTTGAAGTTACGTTTGAATTTTGAAGTTATATGAAATAATAAACAGTGCTATTTGGATTTAATATAGTCATTGTTAATCATTTGGATACTTCTTGTGATAATTTTTTTGATGGATACGGGCTAACAAATCTCTAAATTAGTATTGTTGGCGAACTTGTTAGTTGTTACACGTTTGAAGCTATTGGCTACATCGTAAGAACCTACAAACTAATATCAATGTGTGCTTACAATAATGTTATTTGGTATTCTTGCGACTTATGTCAGACGTTTTGTAATCCTCCAAGCACTTGAGTATAGCCTATGAAACATTATTAATATATACTCCCTCCGTTCTATTAAAACGGATGTTTTGGTGTTTTCACACATTAAAAAAACACATTAATCATACATTGTTTTTAGAAATTTTCAAATTTCAATGCATTTTAACCAATAGTCTTTCATTAAATTCAATTAATTTTATTGAAATTTGTAATTTTTGTATAGAAAACATAAGAAATACATATTTGTAAAACAACTTATTTTTGTAAAATATTTATTTTAGTGAAACGGAGGGAGTATCATATTTGATCCGTTGCAGAACAGAAGCATTGAAAATCCTTCTTTTTTTTTTGAAGCATTGAAATTCTTTGTCCACTGTTATGGTTAATTATCATTTTAAGTCTTAACCTAAGAATCTAAAGAAAAGAAAAAGGTTTACTAATATTCGTTGAATGCTATCAAATGGTAGACACATCGTCAATATAAGATCTCACGTGAGTTACATGATTGAAATAATCAAGCTACATTGATACTATATGGATAAATTTTAGAGAAATGAATGTATGGCGCAACTAGTTGGGTTCTGATGAGCCATAAAAAGGTGAGAGTTCCAAGGCAATTGGGGGCTGAGATCTCAGAAACCACAAGAAAAAGCTTTGGTTCTTTTGCTGTCTTTGCTTCCTTCCTCGCCACCTCATCTCTCCATGCAATATTCGCATTTTCTCTTTTTTTTTTAAGGCTTCATTCATACAATTCATAGTTTTTTTTGGAAAAGCATATAATTGATAGTTTTGTGGATGACAAACAAAAACGTAAATCCCTTGGGAGAGGAGGTTTTGCTTGTATTACTTTCTTCGTTTCATATTAAGTGTCATATAAAATAAATGTTGTTTTATTATTTCAATGTAAAATATATTAATTTTATTTTTAATATATTTTTTTATTAGTTGAAATATAATTAAGCATATAGATAATAAAAAATTTATATAAAAATATGTTATTCTATAATTTTTTCTTATTTCAAAAATATCATTTTACATTTTAATGTAACTTCTTTTTACTTTTTCAATTAACTAATAAATATTTATTTTATTATTTTTATTTAGATAATTATACATTAAATAAAGATATATTAATATATTTTATGATTTTATTAATATTCATGAAATGTGTTAACTAACACTTTTTGCAAAACGATATTTAGTTTCAACGTTTTTCTAAAAGTATATTAAATAGAACTTATAAAAAATCTACTTCTATCTTTTTGTCTAAAATAAAAATCATTATTTAGAAGACAATAACATATTTTATGTTTACAAGAAAAACACAAAAAATATATTTTAAAAGCATACATTAAAGAATTTTATCTTTTTTTTTTTTAAGAAAAACAACAAAAACAAAAAAAATAGTATATGATTAACACTAAAACTACGAAAAAACTTTGTTATGATGAAAGTAGCTACAAGATATGTTTCCCTTTTTTTTTTGGTGATTCGTGGATTCAGTATTATAGCTACAAGTTATATTAATACAATTTTTGTTTTTTTATTAATCAGAAATGACACAAAGATAAATATCGTTTTTTGAAAGCTTGAACCATAATATCACTGAAATAAACGAGTGTTAGTTGACAAAAAAAAAACTAGTGTTATAATTTGAATTATCTCCCAACGTCGTAGTTAAACGGTTCGTTTATAGACATGTTTTTACTTTTATACAGTAAACTCTCCGCAGAGAGATGTTATAAATCATTTCTATAAAGATTATGTAAACAAGTAGAACGGGTTTAGTTTACAAAAAAAAAAAAAAGTAGAACGGTTTTGAAGGTCATATGTTTGTTGCTGGGCTGCGGTGACTTTTAATAATATTCATGCACCAGAATTAAAAAAATCCTAAGATATACGTCTATATAATTTTAAATGGTAAGATTATACTCAGACTCTGATTGAAACACAGCGATTACGGATGTAGCTATATGAATTTATAAAAATGTGAGTGACTGTAATTTTTACATTATTAAATAAATTATATGATAGATACAATTGTTAAAAGTTTGTGCATTTATAAAATATTTATGATTAATTAATTATAAAATATTATAACGACTTAATAATAAATTACAAAATATTAATATATTATATTATTAAATATTAAAATATATTATTATGATAAAATATAATAATTAGTAATATAATATAATTATTACTAGTAATATGTTTATTTATTTATTTATATATGTATATATCTTTATACATATGTATATATTAATGTTTAAAAATTATAATGCATATTTTTTATTTAGAGTTTTATAAAATAAATTATGATATTGTTAGTAAATTTAAATTTTAAAATAATAAAAATATATATATTTTATTTATAATATTTTAATTTTTTAATTTAAATCTAAAATATTAAAATTATTTTTAAAATATTATTTTATATTTATTTATACATTTATAACCGTGCACAACCGCAAACGTTAATGGAAATAAGCTTTTGATTTTATAAAATTCATAGCGATTTGAAAAATTTTAAATCAATTTATAGTGTTTTGTGATTGTTGTAAAATTTTAACAAATACATATTTTGTGGTTGCGGAAGTTTGTGGATGTGGATGATTACAATTTCTAGTATTATTAAGTGTTTCGTAAGATTAGTGCATCAATTAAAAATGTATTTACGAGATATTTGTAATTTATTGATTATGAGATATTACAGTAATTTAATAATAAATTATGAATATTGACATAATATAATATTATAAAAATATAAAAACATACTAATATAATAAAATATAATAATTATTAATATAATATATTAATAACAATATTACATTTAAAAGTTATAATGTAAATATGTTTTTTCAAAAAAATTATAATAGAATTTTTAAAAGAATATTTATTTAATTTATATATGTATATATTTATATATATATTAATGTTTAAAAATTATAGTGAATAGTTTTAGTTTAGAGTTTTGTAAATAAAATGACACTGTTAGTGAATTTAAATATAAAAATATAAATTTTAATTAAAATATTTTAATTTTCTAAATTTAAATTTTAAAAATATTTTTATTTTTGTTTATTCATCAGTAACTGTAAATGCTAGCAAAAATCATTTTTTATTTAAATTATTAAATTTGAGGTAATTTAAAACGATTTGTAATGTTTTGTGATTATTAAAAAACATCAACAACCATTACTAACCATAAAACTGTATTTGTATGTGATAGTGAAAATTTGTCATATCCTTAACTTTTTCTTTTGCTTGTACTTTAACTAATATATTGATTTTGTCAAAAACATCCGAGTTGAGATTTTGGAAGTCATAAATATTTTTGCATAAAATTAATAATATTTTTGTATTTTAAGGACATATAATTTTTAGAAAATAGAAATCAAGACCATTAGTTTACTACTCCTTCTGTTTCATATTACTTGTCGTTATAGGTTTATGCACATATATTAAGAAAAGATATGATTTTGTATAGTCTTAAAATAAAAATACAATTACCTATACAACTAACCATACTTCAACCAATAGAAAATAAAATGAGAATCTTATTAATAAATTTTGCATTAAAACTCTAAAATAATACTTATTTTGAAATGAAAAATTTTTTTTACAAAAACAAATAATACGAAATGAAGGAAGTACTAGACTTTCTCGAGTTGCATAAATACCCAAGAGTTTCAAATATATAATATTTGAATATTTTTAAATGAGCATTTAAGGATTGGATGAAAAGTGGATATATAATGGTGAGTTCAAATTTCGTTTTCTTACTATCGAAGCATACATAAATATCTGTGGTATATACCACGCTGCGCATTTAAATAGATATTAATTATTTAACATGTGAGTGTTTTCAACATCTACATAACTTTTGTTAAGATTAAAATAGTGTGTAGTATCCAAATCTATAAATATTTCCGATTATTATAAATCGGGCGAACTATTTGACTGAGGCCAAGTATCTTTCCAAGAATGGTATGAACTATGAAGTAGACTAATGAACACATATATCTATGTGTGGTTTAAATAAAAGCGCAGGTATATAATTACTTCTGTACTTTTTCAGTTTCTCTGCATCTGTATTCCTGTCCCTCCAGTGGCTGCAGCTAGCAATGCATCTGCAACACTCTCCGAGTGCGCAAATTGAATTATTTTTTCCTCTCCCAAACCCAAGTAATAAAGTTGTTTTAACAGTTTTAAATAATCAACTAATAAATTGATTTTAGCCGATTCTTTGATTAATCAGTTATGTCTGGACTGTATGTTTTGGGTATACAACCGTATATGTAACATCGTTTCAGATTTCTAAATATCATAAACATAATAACTAAAACATTAGGGATCTGATTGAAAAGCGCTTTCACCTAGAATGTGTTAGCAATAGTTCTTCTTCTCTCAGTTTAACTTATATTCTAGGTGAAAGTCTCATTTACTCCCAATACTATCTAGTAAGAAGTATATAACACTTTCTTTCTTCACTGTTTTTGAAGTCAAAATATTTTTTTCTAACTTTTATTTTATTTTTGTTACTCTACCATTTTCCTTCAATTTACTCCAATTGTATTAGAGCATCAACAACAATAAATACATAAAATACATAAAAAATCAAACTAGTAATAACATGATACCTATTAGAACATGTTTTCACTTTTTATTTTTATGCTCTTATTTGAGATAAATCTCTCTCCTCTCTGCTTATATTTTTCTTTAACTTTTATACTAATATCATTATTTTAGTAACAAAACACTTGTGAGAGGTTATTGCTATGGACTTTATTTTGGTTATTTCAAAATTCACCAATCACTCCCTAGGTGTACTACGAATTGAAAGAAAGTAAATACTAGAATTCGTAGGTAGAGCTATAGTTCCATTTATACAAGTAACACGAGGGTTTAATTATGTGCGGAGTTAGACTAAAAATTGAGTATACACTTTCTTTCTCTTTGTTTTTTTTGGGTTTTGTTCCGGTGATTGGCGTGTGGTGGCAATGTTAGCACCACCGTCCGTCAGATCTATTGTAGATTATCTTTCTTTATGGTTAGTTGTTTTTTTGTTTTATTTTCAATGAATTTTAGGTCTGATTCTCGAGATGAGTCACGACTAGGGTGAGCTTCACTGTTTCTCTATGGATTTGGTTGATGTTTATGTCGACTATGTATTTCATCTGTGTAGTAAAGGCGACTATGGATGGATCCGTTTGTAGCAGCATAGTTCGTGTTTCAAATCTTGTTACGGTAGTTCATCGATTTATAATTCATGCTCATTTTAGTCTTTCCCATCTCTCGTGTCTCTCGGTGTGATATTAAAAGGTTTTGAAGCTGAGGTGTCTTTGTTGGTTTTTAGAGTTCGTTTTCTGTCTGATTTCAGCAACGGTTTAAATAGTGATGTGATGGTGGTGTGATTGTGTGTGATGAGAATAACATGCCTATTATTCTTCAGGAGTTGCAAGGTCCTTCTCACCTCTCCATCTCTCAGGCTTAAAGGAGTCTTTTTTGCTGTCTTTGAATAAGTTTGTTTTCTGTATTTTCTCCTGTTTATCTCGTTTTTCGGTGGTTTCGGTGAAACAGTATAATGAAGTTGAGGTTTGCTTGAGGAGGCTGCTTTAGTTTCGGGTTCTTGTCTTTTCTAAATTTGGAGTTTCGTGTTAGGCGTATTGGTTATTGCTCGGTACCGTGAACTGATGGTTCAGGTTTGTTTGGTCCGGTGTTGTGTTGTGTTGGCCACTTCATTACTTACTCTCTCTTGTGCTTGGTTGGTTCTTGGCAAGAGCGATGGTTGTCCAATGATTGGGAGACTTATCTCTATTATCCTTTTAAAGGATTGTCTTTGATTTCAGTTGTAAGAGTGTAGTTTCATCTAGTGTTTGTTGTAGTTGTTGTATGTGATGTCCATTCTTTATGTTTGAGAATCTCGTTTATGGACTATGTTTCCGGGGATTGTAATATATTTTTGCCGGTTTTGGATACTATCCTTGTATGTTTTCAGTTTCATCAATCAAATTCATAAGAAAAAAGTTAAAAAATTGAATATACTTTATATAACTGTTGAATAAATGTCATTTCTATTTTTTAACCTCTAAAACAGAATAACTTTAAAATAAAGATATGTTTATTTGTAATGTATATTTCTGTTTTACTTTAAGAAACAAATATTCTCAAAAAATATTTAAATTTAACTATAAATATTATTTATTTATGAAAATTGATAACTGAGGTAATTTACTATTAACTTTAACAAAATTTTCATAAAATTATAATTTTGTTTAAATTAAAAGTTTCTTTAAAAATTACTATGTAAATAAAAAGTGTAATTCTATTTTAATAAAAACTGTATTTTTATAAAAGTAGTTGTTTTGGTTATAATTATAAAAAAATTAAAAGTTTTAAAACTATTTAACAAATTAAAAATATGATTTTGTAATAGAAAAATGCTATTTTTACCTCATATTTAAGAGATAAAATATCAATTTTTATTTTAGAAAAAGATATAGAAATAGATTAGAAGTGAAAGTAGCAATGAGCTTCAAAATGCTTTAAGCTAAATTTAACATCACAATTATGGAAAGTACATTAAATTTAGTAAATTAAATAGATGTTTGAGATTAATATATGGATTGTTAACATGGACGGATTTGAAATTTAAAGACATAATATATTTGAGGTTAATTTTAACAAAACAAAAATTTCCACAATTCATAATCCGAATATTTTAAAATTTTAAAATTAATACGAATGTTTCATCTGACTATTTTCAGAACCGGGTTAATTATCAGCACAATGGTTAGAACTATGTGAAATCTATAAAACCAAGAGATGATTAGCCTCGTTTTTGCGGACTTGACGTTCAACATCCCAGCTTCAGTCATCTTTGAATGATAAACTAGTTGCTTGACGGGACGATTGATGTGAACTTGGCATACAATTCGTTTTTGTGTTTTTCTTGTATAAGCTTTTTAAAGTATCATATTGTTATTTACATTTTGATCTTTAAATATTTTTTCCTTTATTTTATTAATTTTTAAAAATTTATATCTCATTAATTTTTTATATTTGTTTTGTTATAAATTTAAGTTTTACTCATAAAACTAAACAACATTTTAAAATAAAAGTAAAAATATTATTTCAAAAAACTTAACAAATGCAATAATTAATCATATATGAACATATTACAAAAATAATTTTATAGAATAATTTGATATTTTACTTATAGTTAATATATAATTATATATTTATATAAAAAAATATATTAATAATATAATATTTTATTAATTAACATTTATATAATATTTATATATGTGTTAGTTATTTATATATTTTTATAAATTTAAATTAATTATAACAAATAGAAGAGCTATAATGTAAAATATAAATAATTTGTAATTAAATTCAAAATTTTGTTGTTGAAGAAGACATTAAAATTTCAAAATAGAAATTCTTTTTGGAAATGCTAACAACCAAAAACAAAACTTTGTAAATAAATAACACCAACAAAAATGTCATTGGTGGGAAAACAAATGGGGTAAGTAAAAGTAAAAAAAGAAGAGAGAATGAAGAGAGTGGAAGCAAGTATATATAAAAAGAAGAAGCACCGCCCTAATCCACCATTCACAACCGTGACATTCAAACACTCTTCAGTCTCTCTTCCTTCTTGATTCGTCCTCTCATCAATTTCTTTAATTCATTTTCTCTTTCCTTTCTTCTTCTTCTAATGGACCCTTTACCTTCCCAACACCACACTCCTGACGATAATATCCAACAAACCCTAACCCAAAATCCTCAAACCGATTCCACCGACTCAACCTCCTCCGCTCAACAACGCAAACGTAAAGGCAAAGGTGGTCCCGACAACTCCAAGTTCCGTTACCGTGGTGTCCGACAAAGAAGCTGGGGCAAATGGGTCGCCGAGATTCGTGAGCCACGTAAACGCACTCGCAAGTGGCTTGGTACTTTCTCCACCGCTGAAGACGCCGCACGTGCCTACGACCGTGCCGCTGTTTTCCTTTACGGCTCACGTGCTCAGCTTAACTTATCTCCTTCCTCTCCTTCATCAGTCTCTTCTTCTTCCTCCTCCACCACCGTCTCCGCCGCTTCATCTTCTCCTTCTTCATCTTCTTCCTCCACTCAAACCCTAAGACCTCTCCTCCCTCGTCCCTCCGCCGCCGCCTCTTCCGCCGCCTTTGGTCATTACGGTGTGCCTTTTACCAATAATATCTTTCTTTCTGGTGGGACCTCTATGTTATGCCCTAGTTATGGTCTTCTCCCTCACCACCACCAACAACAACAAAATCAGATGACACAAGTGGAAGTGGGACAGTTCCATCACCAACCGTATCAGAATCTTGACTTGTGTAATAACAATAACAATAACAAGATCAGTGCTGACGTGGAGCTCACAGATGTTCCTGTTGTTAACTCGACGTCGTTTCATCATGAAGTGGCGTTAGGGCAAGAAGAACAAGGAGGAAGTGGTTGTAATAATAACAACAATTATTCAATGGAGAATATGAATTCTCTAGCTGGCACGGTGGGTTCGAGTCTTTCAATATCTACTGCCGTTGTTGACCCGGTTGGTTCTATGGGTATGGATCCGGGTTATGATATGGTTGGAGATGGATCTTCAACGGGTTGGCCTTTTGGCGGAGAAGACGAGTATAGTCATTGGGGGAGTATGTGGGATTTTGTTGATCCTTTCTTACTTGACTTTTGATCAGTTGGTATCGGTGAGGAACCTTAAAGGTCGGTCAAGTGCATTGAAGATTATGAGGATTCATTTTTTTTGAAAGGAATCAAGGAGATTACATTTGATGAGGAGCTTTGCATGCACAAGTTTGGAGGATTTTTTTTCACATATAGAGATAATTAAGAGGGTGTTTTTACCGCTTTTGAAGATTTTTTTAGTATATTTTCAGGGAATTCGTAAAGGAGATTACGGTTCCAATAAAAGTATATACATAAGTGGAAGAGGAGGAGAACGGTGGAAAGTTTTATGCGAGTTTATTGGTTCAACACTTCATAGAGTGCGCTTTAGAGGATATGATAATTTCGATTTTGTTTGACTTTCAGAGGTTTAAATATCTCATTTTTATCTCTGAGAGTTTATTTATTTATTAATGTGTTATATCAAGTTTGAAATCAGGTTTGAATTATATATGAATCAAGGTAGAAACTTGGGAGAACAAGTTCTCAAAGGAAAGGTCACACTGGATGCATATATATTGTTTGCATATCATCAACATAGTACTATTCATCGATGGAGGGTTTTTATATCTTAATATACACCCTTATCTGTATTGTATGAATAAGTTTTTCAAGCTTAAAAGCTTAAAGAAAGAAGCAAATCAATAATGTGCTCTTTTAAAATAATTTGTAGACTCGGTGTTGTTCGGGATTACGATTCACTGTAGCCTCTCGATTTTACACTCATGTATTTATTATATATCCTACGCGTTTGTAAGAAAGAATTAGTTGTCAGCCTAAAGTATAAGTGTTTAAAAAATTATTTATAGGAATTTATAAATCTAATTACACCTCCTAAATATAAAATATTAAATCTTAAACAATAATAATAAACCATAAATTCAAATATTTTGATATTTCTGATAAATTGATATTCAACTTAGTCTATTTTAAGTAATTTCTCAAGAAACCATCATGACTCAATATTATAGTTTAAATTATATGTAGAACAATTACATGGATATAAACAAGATACCTAGTTAGCTTGGTATTCTCTTCATATTGGCCACTACAAATTATCACTGGCAATTTAATAATTCCAATAGTCGCATGAACTTGATAACTGTTCAAAGTTTATGGATGTCATTTTGTTTTAACTCTCTTTTGATTGCTTTATGTATTTCAGTATTTGCTACTAGAAGCGTATTATAAGCGTTCTTCTATAATCGTATAAAAGTAAATAAAATATAAGTTCCTTTTATGTGATCACTTAGTTAAGAAACTACTTTTGTCATTTGTTATTTCAGGAGTGAAATTTGAAAAGAGTAGGCAACACTGACTGTTAGTGTCATATAAGAGAACAAAACGCTAATACAAAATCATACTAAACCGTAGGCCTGGGCATATTAGATATCAATTCGGTTCAGGTAATTCGGGTATCAGGTACTTTAGATAGAGGATTAGAGGATCTATTTATTACTTGATTATTTTCAGTTCAAGTAATTTCCGTTTCGGTTCGGTTCGAATAATAACCAGAAAATATATGAAAAATTCGATTCTTATTCAATTTTGGTTCCGGTCGGTTCTTTCGGATAATTTGAATAATTAAAATTAAATATTAGATATTTTGGATAAAATATCAAATAATTAAAATAATTCAAATAAAAAAAATTAGATATTTTTGGTTATTTTGTATTTCGTATAAAAATAATCCAGTATTTTTAGATACTTTTAGATAGTTTGGATATTTTATAATAAATTAGTTTTCAAATATTTTAAGATACTTTTAATAAATTTTTAAATTATAAATATATATATATATATATATATAATTATATTAGATATAATTAATATTTTTATCGGGTATTCATTCGTTCTCAATCTGATTCAATTTTCTTAAATACATAAAATATAGAAATCATTCATGTATTTGAGGGTTTCAGTCCAGTTTCAATTTCAGGTATTTCAATTTAATTCCAATTGAATTCTTGGGTTAAGTTTTTTTTGTCATGCCTACTAAACCGGCTGTCAAATAGCCAACATCACACACAAGGAAGACAAAGCCTAAACACCCGGGCTTATTTATAAGTGTTAAGGCCTAAACGTTTACATGGGCCTAACAGAAAACATCAAACTAGGGTTTTCAAGAGTATATATATTCGCAACGACGCTTCATTTCATCTCTAGTTACCGTCACCGTAATAAAATCCGGCGATTAGGGTTTTGAGAAAAGGAATTTCTCCACCATGAGGGCCAAGGTACGTTGTTGAACATTACATTCATCTGTTTATCTCTTTATTACTCTTCTAAGCCACTGTATAAACCTTGTTTTTGCAGTGGAAGAAGAAGCGTATGAGGAGGCTGAAGAGGAAGAGACGAAAGATGAGACAGCGATCTAAGTAGAGAGATTCCCTCTTGAAAGACTTCGCCTTTTAATCTGCTTCCCTGTTTCTGTTACTTCCCTAAGTACTTTTGTTTGGTCTTGTTTCAGTTTTATGTTTTGTTGGCTTTGTTCTTGTCGGATTTATATGGATCCTTCATTAATGTTAAACCTTTTATCTATCTAATCGGATCTTTACCAGTTTTATTACAATCTTGCAAAGTCTTTATTTTAAAATCTCTGACAAAACCAATGGGGTTTGTGAATAAAGTTTCATTGTGTGTAGTTAGAAGAAAGGAACCATCTCTGCCTTTTGCTTCTGATACTACAAACCGATGAATTAAATGTAGCAGAAGAAGATGTGATTCGGTTTAACGCTGCACATAGAGATTGCTTCAAAGCTTTTGCTGATGTAGTAGTAGTCGTAGTCTCCTTTAAGATGAAATTGATTCTCATTCTTCCTCCAACACAGATAATCTCAGCTTGTATTGTCTCGAGTTTAAACTTTGTGAGAACCTTAACGATCTCTGGGATTGCTTCGGTTTGATCTGGACAGCAGAAAGAAGCTTTGAAGATGATGGTGTCTGGTTCAAAGCCATTAGAGATAGTTTCAGGTAGCACGATGACTTCATCTGCTTCTCTTGGAAGATCATGGAAGATTGGTGATTCTTTTGCATTTTGTTTGAGTTCCTTCACTTGTTCAATCACTCTTGCTAAGAGAGCTGCTTTGTCTAACTGTTTAAGTGTCAAAAACCGGTTTACTTCAATTAGATTTCATCAATAAACCGAAACATTGTGAGACGACAATGCGAGATAAATGATATAATGTGATTTGATTTAAAGAGGTGTCTTGTCTGTAACAACCACCACATATGTCTAACCGTGTCAGATAAAAAAACGGTTTACTAAATTGAATTTTTTTTAACCAAAACATTCGAAACTATCTTCTTGATAATTTGAGACATTATCACATTACAAAAAAATCGATAAGTGTGTTGCAAAACAAATTAGTCTAGCCGTGCTATAACCGAAATAAGGTAAAGAACCGGTTCTCAAAAACCAGAATTGATAACTAAACCGTAACATTAAGCTTAGACGATCAAAACCGGTTTGCACAAACCGAAATGGATGACTAAACTGAAAACACTAATAAGCTTAAAAGAACATTATATATCTGTCTGAATAAGGGTGATACCTTGTCGGAATCGGGGACGAGTTTCCGGAGCGCGGTGAGGTGAGAATTAATACGGTCACGGCGTCTCTTCTCCGCTAGACGGTGGCTTCTTGAAACCGACTCAGCCTTGTCGCTCCCACCGACAAATTCATCAGAGGAACCAAGGTTAAAGCGGCTAAGATCAGAATCAGAGGAATCAGGTTGTAATAATGACCATGAGACCATGTTATATGGACTTGTTGAATCAGACCACTTGGCTGCTGCTGCTGCTGAGTCGTACGAGTTCTCCATCCCCAAGAAAAACCAATAAAAAAAATTGTTTATTTTCTGATTTTTAAATTATTAAATAGTATATATATAATATTTTTTTTGTGTGTAGGTTCTGAAACTCAGAACTGAAAGAGGTGCTGTGTTTTTGTTTTGTTTGGAAGATGTAAGTGGAACTGAGTTGAATAGAATGAACTCGGGTTCGATCTAAATAATGAAAGGAGGAAACTAATGTTGATGGTGATTGGTGTGATACTACTCGTTCTAGAATTTTATTGGTCTGTTTTTCTTTTCATCATAAATTTTTAAAATTATCTGTTTTCTTGTAATTTTTCTTCTTCTTCTTTTAAATTTTTGTATAGCCGCAATTTTGTGTTGAATTTTAATTTAATTTTCTATAGTCGGGACAGGATTTGAGTATGTCACATAAAATAAATTGAAATTATAAAATGTTAGATATTTTTTTGTAATTTAATAGTTATCTACAATAGTAGTAATGACACACAATGATTTTTGTTGACAATGTAGCTTGGTTTTAACCTTGATGATGTATATGACTAGTCTTTTACCCATTTGAAGATATGCTCTTTGTTAAATGACTTCTTATTGTTTCTTTTTTTTTGACAAAGAAAAAAAATCCAAACGTAACTTCACCCCTCTAACCAGGACAATCTTGAATTATTTTTGGGTCTTATTCAAAAAATATTAATAATATATTTAATAATATAACAAAATAATTTTGAAAATTTATATATTTACTTTATATATATTTGACATCTTTTTGAAAATATAAACTTAAAATTTAATAGTATGTCTAAGAGTTTAAAGTTTTATATCATAATTTACATATTTATGTTTAAAAAATCTTAATTTATTTTATATATTTTAGTTCAAATTTTGTTCAACCGTTCCACATCCATGTGCTGTTAGACGGCTCTAACTCTAGCATATAACAGTTTCAACCGCAAAACATCCCCTTTGCTAACAATTCAACGTGTGGTGTGGGTATCACAATTTTTTTTAATGAGTCTAATTGTATACGTATGTATTGATTGTGTTTTAATAATTACAAAGGCAATGATGAAAATAGAGCAGTTCGAGTAATGTAAAAGTTTTGTTTGCTTATAAAAAGTACAAATCGTTTTTGGGTAGGGGTAAATGTACAAGTTATTTTCAAGATCTAATATAAGATAGGGATTTGTCGTTTGAAAGTTTTAGTCGTTCAAATCAAATAGAGGTATATCACCACTTTCATCATATGGAAAAGGACCAGCTAGCTGGTTATAAAGTCGAAAAAACTAAAATCGAATATGAAAATTGAATCTGACAACGATTTTAATCTTCAATAATAATCATTGGAGGGAAATGCTTTTTTTTTTCTTGGAAAATGGAGGGAAATGATTTTATCTTTATTTTTGTTCTGCTTGAAAAATGATTTCACCAGGATTTGGTGGTTTCACTCACATCTTATGTTTTAAATTTCCAATCATTTTTCGAGATTTTTCTTTATTTATATTATATATGAACAGAGTTTGGATATGAACAAATAATGCTTGGTCGATGTTATATCCACATTTTTCTGCGCTTTGTCGATGTCTTCCTTCGCGAGACCCACGGCTACTCCAGCTGTGTATGATTTTCATTTTATGCATCGTCAATATCGAAATACTATATATATATTTCAGTAATTTCATTGTGTTTGTTCGTTTATGTTTGAGTGAAAAAAAGAAATAGATACTGGTTTTGGTAATGTTGTTGGCTTGTGATATAGGGCAATGGTTTTTGATGAGACAATGTGAAAATGAATTACTAAGTCCACGAGGAACAGAAGATCAGTCAAAGATATATATTTAATTAATTTATGTCTATGTAGGCAATCTAATTACTTTATCTTGTTTCCTAAGTTAATAATGGAAGGAAAGGGCTTCTTTCTTTGGAGAGTGGGAACTTATCGTCAACTTTAAAACTTGCCATTAGTCATTGCCAATGCTTTGTTTTATCACATTTAAAATCAAGAAAAAGCAGCAGAACAAGACTGTTTTCCTTTAAGTTCATGACTCGGACCATAACAATTGATTAAAACATATACGGTGTTTCTTTTGCACCGCCAGCATGGAACTATCATCAGATAGATTTCATGCATGCTGCTTGTTCGTCTATGCATGGTCGAGTGAAAAAAATGTGAAGTTAGGTTTAGTGATGCTGTACTGCTGTTGTTTATATATATATATAGGAAACAGTTTAATTTCCTGTGAAAAGATGGAGAAAGACCAGAAAAAACTCATTTAAAACATGAGTTGAAGTTATAATGGTATTTGACAATTTCACTAAAATTTATAGAACAATTTTCTTACCGCACGTTTTTATTTTTTTTCTTGTGAAGTAAAGCTTCAAAAGATGGTTTCTCTTTACGATTATGTATTTTGAATTGTTACAAAGTGCAAGTTGGAAAACTCAACCGTACAGCTTTTTCTTTGTTATCGTTCATAAGTTAAATTATATTACTAAAAAACTATATAACTTCATAATTAATCATATCCAAATAAAATTACCCTTATCACTCTTCTGTAAATTTGTCTATATTTTTATATGTTCCAAGTTCTATCTAAAAATATAAAAAAATACTTTCCAATAAAGAAAACTGAAACTATTTGTGTAATTTGGGAAAGAAACATTAATGAGCATCGAGAGAAAAAAACAAGCTTTAACTTAGTTTTGGTGGCGCTTCTTGTCACATACTCACATGCGAAAGAGAAGCCTTTATCAGTAATCAATAGATGTGGTTGTTGTAATAAGTCACTAAAACTTACTATTTTCAAAATTTTAATTGAAAATATCTTAAAATGTGCGTAAATCAAGATATGTAGGGCCAAAAGTGGCACTTCAAATCAGCAGTTTCATACCACACATTGCTATATAATAATGTTAAAGATTGCACTCAGATTCGAGTTTATCAAGCCATTGGCATATTGTAGTTCTTATCAAAATACTGAGACTTCAGTTATGTGGGCAGATTTTTATCAATCAAAGAATGGCTATATATTTTCAGTATTGCTTTATTACTGTAACAAGTTTTTTTAATTCAAAGAATGGCTATATATTTTCAGTATAGTTTTATTAGACATAATTTTTTTTTCCGCATATACAAACATAACTATTTACAAATATTATTAAGTCAATTATGACGAAAATTTATCAAAACAATTATCAAAATTTTTCATTCAAAACAATAATTTAACCATCAACTGTTTATCACATTTGACTATATCTTTCTTAGTTCTAGTTAAAGTTCCATAACATTATTTACTCAACTTTAGAACTTTACTCTATGTAATAAGTCGATCTTCCCTAATCAAATATAATTGATGTGAACAGACACTTATGAAGATATATATATTCCACTAATTTTTTTTATATTCCACTAAAATTAGTTAATGGTCATATCGAAATTTAGTAAGAACTAGTAATTGTTATTTTTTGTCAGTATGATTAATTATTATTTTTAATTTAATAAATATATATAATTTTGATATTCTATTTTTATTAATTTTAGATAATAACACAATAATTAATATTTTAATTAATGATAATATAAAAGATAATCTATCATTAATATGATTAATAAATTAATTATAAATATATTAATTATCTTTTTTAAAATAGATTTTTAGATAATATTTATTATTTTATTTTAATCAAAAATCTAATATAATAAATTTATAATTAGTTTTTATTTTTGGCTATTTTTTGTTATATTAATTTATAATCAATAATATAATTTAATAAATAAATTTAATTATTTATTAAAGGTAATAACAATTTTAAATTGTCTAATTTTTAATGTGAGAGTTAAAGATGAAAAACTACTTCACAAATAATAATATAGATATAAATATAAATATATTTTAGTTTTTGTTTTTTATCAATGTAAACTTATAGATGTACTAATCACGGACTAAACACAAATATGATACCATTTCTTTTAATATGTGAAAAGTTTACAACAAAAAATGTAACAAAACTGAAGTAGTATACAACACTATATTAAGAACTTAGCTAGTTATTACCAACACTAAGTAAATAGTAAATTAAATATTACCATTCAAAACACAAGTTGATCCAGATAAAATAATAATATTTTCAATTTGGTACAAATTAATTATACTAATAACTGCTACTTATACACATATATGATTAACTAACTTGATAAAAAAATATTTTCAAATCAAACTAATAGCTTCTGTTAAACAAAAATGATTGTCAAAAAAAGGTTCGCTCCCGCAACGACCATTTAATTGATGATTAAATATCAATCGGTTGCTTACCATAGTGTTTTGTTCCAATTCGTTAAAAAATTGGATTTTTTAAATAAAAAAGTTCATTTTTTCTGAAATGTGAACTCAAAATCACAATTTTCTTTATAAATCAATCATAACTAGGCATAAACATAAGAAATTATTGAAAACGAGTGAAAATCAAAGACAAAATAAAAAAAAATATGCATATTTTAGTAAATTTGCCTTCTTTATCTTTAACCCAGGTACTTGTTATAGGCCTGGACGTGAGACAAATATTTGTCAATTTTAAACTACTTGATACTTAACTTGGCTTGTTCAAATAATTCGGTTTATTACTTATATTTGTCTTACTTGAAACGAATACTTGTTTTATCAACTACTTACAAAAAAAATTATATTTGCAAGTTACTTGAATTATCTTGTTAATTACCAAATCAAGTACTTGTTTGTTAATTACTTGCAAGTAATCGAAATAAACAAACATATTTCATAAAAAAACTTATAGAAAACAGCCACATGAAATTCATTTTTCCTCCACATTATTTTAGTGCTCCAAAATATTGATGTTATTGTAATGCAAATAAAAAGACAAGTATTATGTTATTGTAATGCATACTAAAAGACAAGCAATGTTACAAGTACCAAGTATTATGTTTCAAGTACCAAATATTTTATAAAACGGATAATAAGTAACAAGACAAATACTTAAAAATAAAATGATACTTGATATTTGTCTTGTACTTGCGAGTAATGAAATTTATCGACTTATTACTTACTTTGATAATATCAAATACTTGAAAATTCAAGGCAAATATGGATTAAATAACGAGTACAAACCGAGTATCGAATAATAGTGTCCATGCCTAACTTGTTAGATACATCAAGCTCATGAACCACTAGATTACGGTCAATTTTTGAAATGCTCATACATGTAATTATATATATATGATAAAAACATGTAAAACTAATCTCTGATTAATCCTTGCTTAATATCTGATTTTTCACAACTCTCTAGGTTTAACCCAAGCATAAGAACAACGCCTAGTAATGTGGTGAGATCCTAAAGTAAATATGAAAAGAGATTTAAATGATATGTCGATATACCTAATTATACTCGTATAGTCCTATATATATATGATATTAGTAATTGTAAGAAAGTGTTCTCATAATTGGCATTTTTCAATGCAAATAATTTCATCTTGCAATCTTTTGTCACTATGATAATCATATCAAGTACTCGAATGCTTTGTTAGTTTCTTTTTGTTTTTTCCCGTCGTATATTCCATCTTTGTGGCCTTTCTATAAAGATCAACTAGCAACTACCGACAATGAAGACTTGTTTGATTTCTCTTTTATTTGGGCTCATGGTTGAGTTATTTCATTTCTTATTTTATTAATACGCATTTTAACTATTGGTGGCACTATTTTTTCACCTCGTAGGTTGGTGACCACTTCATGACATTCGTTTTTATAGTAACTTTTTTCAAGTACATGCAACATATTTACATTACAAGTAACTAGTGTCATGTGACTCATGTTTTAGAAAAATGGACGCATCACTAGTAAAATGTGATAAATAGTAAAATACGCACTACTAACAATAGTTGTTGTAACAAACAGAAAATGGAAACAAATAATTTGAGAAAAGTTTTCTTCATGTCCCAAGGAAGCAAAGGTCAAGACCCTTATCCTGAGTTTCGAACTCCGTATCATTGAAGTATCGAATTCTTTATTTCTTGCTTCATGCGACCAAAAACTTTGATAGGATCAGATCCTATGGGGCATCAGGTCAATCATATGGCTTCCTAGAAGCCCACCTTTGTTGACAGTCTCCTCCCTTCTCTCTCTTTTGAATGGTCTTTTCGTGCATTGATTTTATCTTAGTGTCCCTCACATTCACATCTGTTATACATTGTCTACGTACACATGATAAATGAGTAGCAAAAACTAATACAAGACTACGAGTCGAGATATATTTGACCTTTTCCTCTATTCTCTCTTTGAATGGTCTCTTAATGCATAGATTTAATCTGCTAGAGAATCTTAATGTCATTCACAGTATTTGTTATATATTGTCCACACATGATAAACGAGTAGTTGCAAACTAATACAAGTACAGATGTTGTGGCGGCCAGCTTGACGGCACCGGGCGACCTAACCATAATTTATGCCGGTTTAAATCCGGTTTGTAGAGCCATCTGCGGTTGAGCGACAAAGACATAGTAAGAGCAATGGGGTTGTCGGGCCATGCATGGTTCTTCCAACCCTTTAGCTTTTCTTTTTTTTTTCTTCTAAATCTTGGTTAATTTTCATCCAAAAGAAACATGAGTTCAAAGACAACGTAAGTAGTTGCAAACATGACAGTGCTATTGAAAGTTAACGTCTGATGACAAAACTTTTTAACCAGTCAAGTAGAATCAGGAAGACAACAAGTCTAATTACAGTTTTGAAGTGGTAGACGCACTTTAGGTTATTAGGCAAAAACAGGTCTAATTACAGTTTTGAAGGAACCCGGGTTCTAATACAGGTTTTTGCCATCCTATATTAATCGATGATAGTCCGGAGTGGACTTGATATACTGTTGATACAAAACCCCTATGATTCAACTTGTTTGAGATAACCAAAATGGAGACATTGTTGTCTTGGCAAAGCACTGGAACAATCTCAAGCAACTCTTCAACTTGTTCTACTTGAAGATAATATTTCAACCTTAATACCATCTTCTCTAACGTCTTTGTGGTTTTAAGCATAAGTTTTATGAATGAAACCACATGTTTTGGCTCAACATCCCAAGTCAAAATGTTCGGAAACACCCTCGCTTCCCAACTCCAGCGTCATTAACGATCCTTGGTTGCACTGTTAGCTTCTTCAACTGAGGTGAGTTTTGTAGCAACCTTACTAAGCCAGGAATTACATCTTTAGAGATCGTTGTCTTTGACATTGAAGATTGGAAAAAGAAGATGGTGGAGCTCGGCAACAGATAACATCTTAACACAAAGATCACATACATTATACATACAGTAAACACCAAAACAAAATATATGAAGAAGAAGAATCTTTTTGTTTTTATTAACATCTAGAGCAGTTTCATAGAGACTGTGAACATATCATAGACCTTATTGAAAATCAAAACCTAACGAAAACTAAAAAAAAAGTTAACTGTGAAACCAAATGATTCTATATGAGTAAAGTAAGTGATTCTTCAATAAAGAGCACATACAACATAAAGTATATCAAGAAGAACAAATAAATGGCTGAATCATACCAAGACCAAATGATTCTACAAGTAAAGTAAATGATTCTGTAACATAGTGTACTAATAATGTCTACCTTTAGAAGGTTAGGCCCAAAAGTAAGTTTCTCTACATTCTGCAACTTGTCGATAATCTTTTGCATAATGACTTAAGAAAACCATCGGTCAGTATTTTGACTGACGTTACGCAAATCTCTAGTTTAGCCTCTGGTTAAAGAAGAGACATCAACTAAAGTACATAGATACACGTTGTTTCTCAATATGAGACAACGGATATGTGGTGCTACAATCTGCGTTCCCGGAACCCTAATGCTTGCTTCCAATGTTCTGATCAGACTTAAAGATTTGCTGAGATCAATAACCTTCATGTCAATGCAAAAGTCCAAACTTAAGGTTTCGAGAATTGGACATCTCTGAGGTTTTAAGAGAAGAGAGGATGTGTTGCCAGTGTTGGAGGATCTCATCAGGCTGAGAGCTGATGGAGTCTACGCCGTCTCCATCTCGTCCCTTGTTGGCCATCTTAATTTACCAAATTATGACAATGTTTTGGATGATATTTCCTTTTGATGAAATATTCTTTTAGGGTTTTTCATGAAATAGCTTTTCGTTTTTGCTCTTTTTTTTTTCTTAAACGTATCACAAGATAAAGACACTTGAATCTAATTGAGATCCCCAAGAATAATAATAAATTTAGTTAATAGTGTTTGAAACTTATATTTACATGTAACAAAATTTCCAATAACTTAAAGACCTAATGATTTTAATCAAGTTTTGCTAAATACTAGATGTCAAACTGTTGTAGCTGAATTATGATTAGACTAATATCATCCAAGGACCCTCTCTTACACGAAAGCTCGACTAGTTTCTTGCAAGCAGAAATTGTCTTTGGATTCTCCACGCCTACACAGTACGGTCGAACCACATCAATCGCCTCCTGGTTTGTTACCTATACCCTCGGCAGAAAAATACATTTCAACATTCAAACCATAGACTACAAATTAAATGAATCAATTTTTGAGACATTTCGAGTTATGCTTACCTTATCCCAAAGGCCGTCAGATGCTAAGATCAAGAACTCAAATTCCGGTTTAATCCGTAATATTTTAGTTTCCGGTTCAGCTATTACCCACTCCTTGAGATACCGGTCTCCAATTCCTCGTGAGACGGCTAATGTTCCTTGAATTCTCCACACGCCGTTGCAGTAGTCAACATAACCACCCTACATAACACAAATTTAAGTAGACCGAACCAAATCAAACAAATAGCTTCTTCTTTTTTTTTTATGACAAAAATAGTTCTTCAAAATAATTTCTTTTATTTTAATTTTTTGAAATATTTATTTTTAATTTTTAATATTTGAAACTTTATCCCTAAAACTTTATCATTTAACTCTAAACTTGAAATATACATTAGTTAAACATATGATTATAAGTACATATTTAACGAAACAAAATACTATTTTTGTGAAAATAAACTAAAAATGGTTATTCTAGAAAAAAATTCTTAAAAATAGATTATATGTTTTATATATATCTTTTTAATATACATATTAAAAATTAATATTTGTGAGTTATTATGTTTGATTTAGTATTTTGTTTGATCTATAGAATCCAGATTTTTTAAATCGATTTTAAACCGGATAATGGTTTCAATCAATTTCCACCAATATTTTCTCCATCTGCCAGTAATAAAACACAAAACAGATAATGAAAACAACTCACCGATGCTTCAATCCTTTTGAACTCATTTGCTTGATCAGGATTGTGATCGGTAGTAAGAGCTTCCGCAACTCCACCGCGGCTTATAACCGCCCGACAATCTCCAGCGTTCGAAATCGCAACCTCTCCATTCGATATAAGAGCGGTTACACAACACGCGCCGCCTCTCGAGCCTTCATTCAAGAAAGCTTCGTCCGTTTTCAAGTAACCCTCTCTTATCGCTCTCTCAATATTGTAGCAACCTTCTTCTCCTCCCGCTTTCTCCGCCGCCATCGCCGCCTTAATGTTGTTACCGAGATTCACCGCCGCGAACTCCGCCGCTTTGGAACCGCCGTGGCCGTCGAAAACGCCGAAGAAGCCTTTTTTACGTATAACTCTTTCGTCGGGATCAACCGCGGCGAAGTAACGATCTTCCATTGGTCCACGTCTTCCTCTCTTGCAATAAACAGAGTAAACTCCATCTTCCTCTACTTCAACAACCTCATCTCCTTTCTCCGGCGTCGTGCTACTACACCACGGTGCAACCGCGGGAGGGAGCTTTAGGTCAAGCATAGGTGGTCGTTTTCTTTTCAACACCGTGTCGGAATCAGGACACGAAGTCGTGTCTTTTGGCTTCCTTGGAGGACACGCTACCATTGTACGAGGTGAAGACGACGGCGTTTTGATCGATGTGGGGGAAAAAACAAGCGGAGACGGGAAGAAAACAGGAGATTCCGGAGCTATTATCACTAATCTGTTCATGGTAAGTTTCTTGATCGGATTCTTGAAGAGTTGCGTATAAATAAGAGAAAAAGAGAAATAGGGTTGAGTTATGATTAAATTTATTTCTTGTTGTGTACGTCTGAGAAAGCAAAAGAACCTTAGCGAAATAGTGGGGGGTTTAAGATATTTTTTTGTATATGACCAAGTTTTGGTCAATGGTCAACGACGATTATTTCTCTTTCTTACATGCTTATTAACACCTTCCTGACCAAGTCTCTCTCTCTCTCTCTCTCTCTCTCTCTCTCTCTCGTAATTTAGTCAGATTCACGTCGGTGCCAAAATCACTCATCTCCATAAGTTTTTGTTTGATTTATTTTTTAATTTGGTAAGAGGCTTTATTGTATTGCCATAATTAATCTTTGAATGTTGAACTACCGTCGTCCATTGAATACAATTATGTCACTAATTTGATTTATTCATTTTTTCGTCTTACATTTTTCTATTCAACTAGTATTGAGCCAATGCTAGGCATAAAAATATTTTTGTTTATAAATAAAATAAAATAAAATTTATTTATAATATAACTAAAAATAAAATGTAATACTTAATTTTAATTTATCAAAAAGATATATATATATATATATATATATATATATATATATATATATATATATAAAAGAAAATATTAACACACTTATCATTAATCAACCATAAATCTACTATAAAATGAAGTTAGATTTATTTAAATATTTTTATATTGATCTTAAATAGCTTGTTTGATAGAAATATTAGTTTGAAGTTTTTCTATTTTAGTTCGTCATGTTTTTCGCTTTTAGTATTTTCCTCTAAATTTTTATTTGTAATTTAAGTTTTTTATTAATAATATTTAATATAATTAATGTATTATACTAAAAATCATAGGCAATGTAGTGGATTTAGAAAAACAACTATATGGTTTTGTTTTTTTGTTTTTCTAAATTATTGTTTTGGTATAATTTTGATTTATAGATTTTTTTAAAACAATTATACATATCAAATTTTTATTGCTTGAGTGATTTGTGCTTTATATATTAGTATATAAAGGATATTGTCTTTCAAAACACAATAACATAAAAATTGATATATGATAAGATTTTAGAAACAATCTAGTAAATTACTTTAATTAGTTTATTCATCTAAAGTATGTGGTTTAATTACTTTAATTACGGTCTAGTAAGTCTTTCGAGTATATGCATGCACGGTCCATTTTTCAGACGGTCTGATGACCTGATAGGTTTGGTTACATTTAATTACTGCAATTGAATTGATCAAAGAAAGTCAGTCACGCCATTTATTTTAGTAATTAAACTGAACGCACAAACATACATGCATGTTATGTTATCGGCTGCAAATATTCGTAACTCAATGGTACATTTATGTCAAAACTCATGTAATGTATGATCCTGAGTCTGAGAAATTGAGAATGTATTTATGAAGAAAGCGAATTACTAGTTACCATATAACTATAGATTTTCTGTCATCAAGTTTAGTTTACACGTTAGTTAACAACATAAAATTTACTTAAAAAAAACCCATAAAAATTTACACGCTAGAAAAAACTACTATATTAGCGTGAAAACAAAAATGTATATTGTAAAAAAGCCTATATAATAAATACTATACTCCCTCCGTTTTATATTAGTTGTCGTTCTAGGTTTATGCACACAGATTAAAAAAACATTTAATTTTACATATTTCCAAAATAAAAACACTATTACCAATACAGCTAACCATATATCAACCAATAGAAAAATAGAGGAGATAGTATTACCAATAAATTTTGCATTTAAAACCGAAAACGATACTTATTTTGAAACAAAAATTCTACTCTAGAACGACAATTAATTTGAAACGGAGGGAGTATATGATATGTCTATATATAATATTTTACCCAAAAAGGGGAATAATTACAAAGAATTACGGAACTAGTCATATCCTGTCTTCTTATACCATATTTTAGTTAGGTATGTATGTTTTTCTATAAATGTTTGCATTAACTGCCAACTAATTTGGAAGTAGAAACCATCAAACTTTCAAGTCAATTAGTCTACGAATAATAATTAAAGTTTGATATGTATACGTAAATGGTTCCCAACTTTTGATAGTATATTACGTGAATGCGAGTGATCATGAATAGACTCGAATAAGAAAAATTAGACTTGGTACATATGCCTTTCTAGAAAAGCTATCCATTTGTAGGATTTTGGATACTTTATGACATAAGACTTTTTATTGAAGCTGATTTTGGGGATATAAAAAGCTTCGTGCATTCATTTTTATAAAGGGTTTAAATCACTCCAAATAATTTATAACGTAGAGGCTAGAATTATTCAATATGGTAAAATTGAATCGTACCAAACCAAACTGAAATAGATAATATAGTTTGATTTTGGTATGTATCATATAAACCGAATAAATATAATTTTATAAAAACCATACGATTTGGATATAGTTTGGTTTATAACTGATTAAACCGAATAAACTAAACAAACCGATCAAAAGTAAAAATATGTAAATATATATCTATTTTATAACAACACGTCAAAATCAATTTGTTTAAGTTAATTTTTTTTGTTAATAACTATTACTGTATTTTATAGTAATAAAAAGTTTTAGTTTGTAAAATACTTTAACAATAATTAAATAACAATACAACACAACTGAAGCTTTTTATTTTATTAGTCTTATTTTTAAAATTCTTTTGTTTTATTTTAGTATTGATTAAATTGAAGTGGATATTACAAATTTGATGGACAACAATCAGTGAAAAAATTTCACAACTTTTTTCTTATCTATAAACAAACAGAGTTTCATGTTCAAACGAAGAAACATAACTTTGATGAACATCAAATATGGAAAAGTGAAAATACTTTTCTTTCATGCTTATGTTTTGTTTTTTATTTTTATTTTCAAAATTTTGAATTTTGATTTTAATTTTAGATTTGATTATTTTATTTGAAGGTAGAAGTATTTTTATTTTTTGTTCATTTATTTGAACATATAGTATTTTTTTAATAAATGATTGCATTCTAAAATTCATATAATATAATTTCAAATTAGATAATTATGTTTTTTGATATAAAACCGAATAAACTAAAAATTGACAGTATATAAATCGAACCGAAGTAAATATAAATTAAGAAGGATAGATATATTTTATTAACTAAAATATCAAAAAATTAAAAAATTGAACTGGAACCGAACTGATATCCGGATCGAACACCTTTACGTAAAGCAAAAAAAGACATGATTTTATGTATACCTGGCAAAATATTTTGTATTATTTCTTATAAGGAAAGAGGAACACCATTTAGATATGAGACATCATACCATACGTAAATGTGTAAATATTAAAGTCTTGTGTTGTGTATATAGTGTATGATTGGGAACAGTTGACAATACCTCAGTCATATATGAACAGAAATAACTTACCTCCTAAGGCTCAGTCTGGAGTCGGCCTTTTTGACTTGGCAAACGAATTTAACTTTAGAGTTTACTTTTTGGTTATAAATTACATTAAAATATACTTTAAAACATAAAATCAAATTAACAAGAACAACATTGTAATGTTTGGATCGCTCATAGCTAATAGCCTTGCTCTATGCAATAGGAAGTACGTTAATTTTTCATAGCCTTTAAAGTCTTGTTTATTGATCTTACAGTTATCTTACGATAATATTATAAATCACTTCTCGATAAATTATGTATCCTTTTATTACTACAGTCTACGTTTAACTCTAAAATTTTAAATAGATATATATGTGAAAAGGTAAATACACTTTGATAATATAAATAATTAAATTAATTCTTTTCAATTTTCTAACATATACTATAAACTATCATAACTACAATGAAACTAAGCCTAGATTTCGTAAAGATGCACATACTTTGGTTTTAAACATCTCAACATAATAATTACACTGAAACTAAGCCTAAATTCCAAACTTTATAGATTTTATAAGGGTCAACTAACCCTTCTCACACCAAAAATGACAGAGCCACTGTAAATAACACCTACATAATAGCGGATACCAAATTAACTTCAGATTTATTATCCAACTTAAAATCGGTTATTGATAAATGAATTTAACTCTAAATTTTTATGTTAGTTCGTTAATTCTCCAACTACAGATATGGATTTTCTTATTAACACTCGGTCATTGCTGCTTTATAAGAGTACACATGTGGGATAATGAAGCCAATATCTTATCAACAATAAAATGAATTTGTAGTATTTTTCTCCAAAGACATGACAGCAGTCTAGACCGGGGGAAGACTAAAGCATCCCGAATGTAACTCATTTTGTTATCATAGACGACTTTTAGAAATTCATATATATAGCCTAGTGAACTTATTTTGTGGGTTATACTATAGGGTACTTAGCTTATCTAATGGTTTTGTCTTTTCAGTTCATAACTAGTTAGATTTACATTACATTTATTTAACCTTTGCACCCAAAAAAAAAACTAGTTACATTTAATACGTAGCAGAAAAGGTTTTGGCATTTCTCATGGCCTCTTAATTTTCTCCATTTCTTTTTTAAAAAAATCTCTCCACTGTTCATAATTATTTTAGATTTGGGATTGTATTCCCCAATTTATATGTTGCAACACATATGTTGTAATCAAAGACCATTGAGTTTTTTTTTTTTTTTTTTTTAATTTTTTTTTTTTTTTTTTTTTTTAAATTTTTTTTTTTTTTTTTTTTTTTTTTTTTTTTTAATTCCTTTTTTTTTTTTTTTTTTTTTTTTTTAACTGTTATTCTTCTTTTCTTTGTTAAAAGTTGTTTATTTGTTATTTCACTTGATTTTTGTTATTCATAGTTGTTGCCATCAAGTGGTGAAGACTTTTTCGGTAGTTCAATCTAGTCTCAAAACAAAGAATAGCAATCACCTAATGTAGTTTGACAAGCAAATTGTACACCTAACCATAAGGCACGGGTTGAGTGAAGGACCTTCAACGTTTTAAATTAAACTTATACATTGTCAAGATTATATGGTTTCTCTTTACGTTGTCATATTTATTTTCATGTTTATAAATTGAAATAATGTATATGAGCATACAAGACAACACAAAAAACAGCTTCCGAGGTATAGTTACAGAACACGCGGTGAAGCAGCATGGCTCATTCAAGTTCCAAGTATACGTCAGCTAATTCAATCCGCACGTGGCATGTCACCATCAAAGAAGAGCACACGTATGACGTACCGATTGTTCCTGAGTCACCACGTCAAACCTCAACGTGGAGACTAGCTAGCAAAATGACATCCCAAACACTTCGAATATATATATACATATAGACCGATCTCTTCGATCATTCATCATAGCCAAGTCGTTGGAGGTTATTTGTTTTGTTCTTTAAAACTTGTGATACACGTAAAGAGCTATGGCATCTCAACAGGAGAAGAAACAGCTAGACGAGAGGGCCAAGAAGGGAGAAACCGTCGTGCAAGGTGGCACTGGAGGCAAAAGCTTCGAAGCTCAACAGCATCTTGCTGAAGGTCTTTCTACTTCTTGCTCATTTTATGGTTACATACGTTTCAAGTTATTAATATAAGACTGTAGTAATTAATGTGATTTGGTATTTGTGGAATATTATTCTAAAGGGAGGAGCCGAGGAGGGAATACGAGGAAGGAACAGTTAGGAACTGAAGGATATCAACAGATGGGACGCAAAGGAGGTACAAGAACTGGAAAGGCTGGTGGAGAAGACGATGAAGATGAAGGAGAGGAGATGGACGAACCCACATCCAGGACCAGGACTTAATCTTAAAGCTTTCGATGGATGTGTAATAATAATCTTATGTCGAATATTTCCATGTAGAAGCGTGTTTGGTTTCTTGTAATAAGTTCATCTTTAGTTCACAAGATGATCATGACCATGTTTGTATGTTTTTCATATAGTGTTTCTTTTGTTATCTGCTAATCAAGTTATGCTTTCGGACAAACGATTATCTCAGTAAAGACGAGACACTAAAACTTAACTTTGTTTTAGCCTCTGTGGATGATATACATAGAGAGCAACTCGTTCCATGTATCTGGCAATCCTGGAAGACACCAGTGATAACAATCAGCGAACGTTCTTGGATCCAACTTCTGCGTCGGAGTTAAAAGTCTGCCACTTCTCGACCCGTAAAAGGATGTATGAGCATCTTTCCTGAACTCTGACATAGTCGTCACGTTGAGGAAAGTCACATGCACTTTTGTGGTGGATTTAGTCACGTTCACTGCGATTTCTTGAAGCCTACGGTTTGTTCCGACATCTACTGATTTCGACATGTTGAGTATAGGTTCTGTCTCTTTCTCACACTTTCTGGTTACTCTTTCATTAACGTCCCAATCTGAACTCCTGTTACATTCTTGAAGGTGTCATCAAAGGGAAACAAAACAATTTTTCTCAGGAAATTTTAGGTTTCTTGGCTCATAAGTTACCTGACATGAGTTGGTGACATGCTACTGAAGAAGACAGATGTTCGGTTTGGGTCAATGTTCTGTTCTAGCCAGGTTGTCCATGTCCGTAGTACTTCTTCGTACATGATATACATTCCAACTTCATTACTTTCTTTTGACGCGTTGGTGAAAGATCCTTGTTTTCTTAAGCCATCAGAAACTTTTATCGGTATTGGTTAAATTGGAGTATATGCAACTTGGTAAAGATACTATCATCATTTACTTACATGACTTTGATCTTGGAATGTCTGGTCCACCATATGTAAGTGTTGAAAACGAGAAAGTCCGCGTCTTTCCAGTTCTCGCCGTGCTTAGAGATTGATTGAGGCATGATTATTGGTTCTGTCTTGCCATCTCTCTTGTCTGGAGGATCAGCATTTGATTCGACTAGGAAAGGTGCCCAGTAGAATGATATGGTCGTGTTGTACACCTACACACTCAAAAGAGAGATCAGATTTTCATTTCTATTGCTTCTTGGATGGTTATATTTTTTTGCATATAAGACCTTTACATTGAAGATTGACATTTGTGCAGTATGGCTTAATGTCTTTTTGTCTGAGGGAAGGATTGATTGGACCATACAAACCATGGACTGCCACTGGTTATAATGTATTGAATCACCAATGAACATTAGTTTCTTTCCCCTGAGTTTCTCTAGCAGCAGCTTCGCGTCAAACCTATAAACTCGAAGGTAAAGTCATTTGAGAGAAGAAGAAGAAAGTGTGACTCAGTTTGTTCTCAGAGAGAGATGGAACTGACCTTGGTAAAGAGCAATCACGAGGTTGCCATCTCCATTTCTGGTACTTTGAATCTGGCCTACCGTTTCTTGTACATGCCACCCATTCTGAGAGAAACTCGCATTCATCTTCTTTGTACAAGGGATGTGTAACGTTATCCAGAACCCATTTTCCTGTGAAAACATCGCAGACTTCTAATTTCACCAGGTCAATCTTTTTGTTTTTATCTTCTTCTTGTAGGTTATCTTTCTTGAAATCTTGAAACTGACCAAACCTCTGTTTCTCATTGTACAGATAGCATCCGAGAAGGAACAAGGGAAGAACAATGACTATAACGTATAGCACAGGAAGGTAAACACTCCTCTTTGAACCACTAGTTTGTTTCATGATGTTAGATTGGTTTGTGGACATAAGAGAGAATGGATTGCAACATTCATTAGCACTGGGTTGTAGTTGGTTAATCAAAAAGTTGGTAGTTTCAACTAAACCAACATCTTTCACAATCATGGAGCTCTGATAATATAACACCACCTACTAATCTTGTTATCTATCATAATTATTAACCTGCTGAATAAAGAAATATAGTTTTGGTTATTCTTCATTATTCTTTGCCTGCAGATCAAGAAAAGAGTCACAATCTTATAACTAAGGTAACAAATACCCTTCCTCTATATTTTTTTGTGTGAACATTGTCTGTGTAACATATAGACCGGTTTGAATATCTCAAAACATTATGTGGCATACTTGGCTTCCACGTCAAGTCCCTTTAGGTTTTCATCCTATATACACCACAAGAATTTAAAAAAAAAAATAACAAAAATGGATGAGAGGTTCCATTGGGTCATGACGATTTTGAGATGATATGTGTATAAAGAATCTCATTCCATGTATCAGGGAGGCCTGGTAAGCACCAGTGGATACAGTCAGCATAAGTGGCTGGATCGTTTTGCTGCTCATGCGTCAGCAATTTGCCTTGCTTGATCGTGTAAACCGAAGTATGTGCATCTTTACGATACTCTGACAACCCAGTGATGTTGAGGAAATGAATAGGAACTTTGAGAGACTGAGTGACGTTTTCCACAGATGAAAACAGCCTGTAGTCTGTTCCTATCTCTGAAAACAGCCTGTAGTTCGTCCCAACGTTGAACACCATTGACTTGTTTAAGATCGGTGTTGTCTCTAATGCGCACGATATACCCTCAGGATTCCCCCAGTCCGAACTCCTAAACAAAACAAAAAGATTATAAAAATTACTTATAACGCTTAAGTAAATGTTACTGAGACTAATTAATTACCTAATGTGAAGTGGAGACATGCTCATGAAGAAAACAGTTGTACGTAGAGGATCAATGTGATGGTCCACCCAATCTCCCCATGTCCTCAACATTCTCTCGTACGCTATTGGCCGTCTGATCTCATCATATTCTGTGTCACCTTCATCGAACGATCCTCGTCTGTTTCCATCATAACATTCTTCAATCAAAGTTTCATTACAATATGTACACAAGTGTCTCTGTGTGTCTGTGTGTGTAGTAGTAGTTGTGTACTAGTATACTACTTACAAGACTTTGATGGAGACAGTGTTCATCCACCAGATGTAACTATTGAAGACAAGAAAGTCAACGTCTTTCCAGTTGACTCCATGCTTCTCAATGGACTCTGGCATTATTATACGATCGACTATACTATGCTTTCTTGGATCGTCTGAATTTGATTCCACCAAGAACGGTGCCCAATAAAACTCCACCGTGGCGTTATAGTCCTTTTTATTAACAAAAACCCACAAATAAGAATTAAAAATGTCTTGTGCACAAAAAAAATAATAAAAAATGTCAAGTGGCATTTTGTGTGATTTGTATTAAAATATAATAAATTTGTTGTTATTTAAATATAAAATTTGAAAAAATCATTTAAAAATCAAGGTTATTGAATTTGTGATTTTTTAAAATGTGATCCAATGTTATCAGAAACATACTAAATAATACTCACTCTTTTTCGCAAAAAATATTTCAAAAGATATATTTCTTACATTTTTAATGTATTAATTGATAGTAAATTATAAATTTAAAACACATAATTATGGTTATTGAAATTATATTGGTCAAAATCTATTAGGGATAGCTAGTTACATAAAATAATGCATTGGTAATCAAAATTTTATATTATTTTTTAATATTTGTTAAAATTTAAAAACATACATCTTCTGAAACATATAGAGTAAATTTTAGAAAATTTGGTTGGATGTGAGTATTTTGATTTAGTTTCTTAATTAAAATATTGTACGTCAAATTTTATGGTTTTAAATAGGATTTTAGAGAGTCAACTAAAATTCCATTAACTCATATAATTCACCTTAAATTATCTAAAAATCATTAAAAGCAATCAAAAAATTCAAATACTATATTGAATAGACCCTTATAGAATAATGTCACTACTCAGTACTCACTAGTGTCAGTGCCACACAAGTGTTATTACTTTACCTGGATTTGAAAAGTGGTGAGAGAACCGGTCTGGTTTAAGCTCTTTCTACCGGGAGCAATCACTGACTGAACCAAACAAACCATTGATTCCCATTGGTTCCGGTTAAGCGAGTCACCGACAAACATCAACCTCTTGTTCCTCAGCTTCTCTAGCAACACTCTCGCTTTAAATCTTCAAAACCAAAATCAGAAAAAACAATTGCATTTGGAACTTAATGGATCAAGAACAGAGCATTTTGAAAACAGTTTAGCTTTACTTTGGCAAAGAACAGTCTCTAGGTTGCCATCTCCAGTTCTGAAACAGAGAATCTTTCCTTCCGTTTCTTAAGCAAGTCACTTGCTCCGTCAAGAACTCGCACTGCTCCTCCTTGTACAATGGATGTGTCTTGTTGTCGAAAACCCATTTTCCGGTGAAGAGATCGCACTCCTCTGGTGGCAACTTCACGTCTTTAAATAAACTAGAGAATGAGCTTGAAGATGTTAAGTAGGCAATGGATTTGACGTTGTCGTTGTACATGATGATCCCGACGAGAAAAAGGGAGAAGACGACTGCAAAGATGGAAAGATTATTCTTTCGCATCTGTTTCATGATCGCTCCTGTTTCGAACAATGGAACTCTTGTTTTTTCAGGGTTGCATCGATAAAGACGAAGAAGAAGAGTAAAGAAGTGTCGGTAGGTGGCTCAGAGAGAGAGAGAGAGAGATATTGATCATATAAACAGAAAAGAAGATAAGGATTATTAAATAGTTTATGAATAATGGCTATATAGACTTTAGTATGGATAGTATTGATTGGTTATTTTGGTCTTAAAAGCCTAACTAGTGACCACATGACTTCTTCCTTTTTCCTCCTTTCAATTTAAAATATAATCTCTCTCTCCACAATCATAGACTTAACTAATTATAGAGTTTACCATAGAGAAATGAAAAAAATAGTAATGGTCTAAAACTTACTATTATGGTATAGGTTTTTTTTCCTAATATGATGAGTGAAATTTGTCTCAATCACTACCTAAAGAAGAAGAAAAAATTAGTAGTGGACTAGTTAATTTTACAAGAATATTATTCTAGTATTAGTGTAGTGACTAAAAGTTTATGAGCTTCTATAATTTCGAATCTCAAATCCATGTGTAGCTTATATATGGCAGGCCTCGAGAACAGTTGATTAGCATTAACACACATCGATAACACCAGAAAGGGAAATACTTTTTAATGTGATATTGTCACATGGTATGGGTTTTCTTTTGTACTAGTAGATTACCTTCAGCATTGATGTTCCAAACTTTCTTAGGCCATGATTACTGGAAAGTTCTTAAGCTGAGGTTTTTAATGTAATATAAAAATTATTTTTAACTTTAACTAAGAAAAAATTAAAAAACGATTCTTAAATGATATATTTAAAAATTGTCTCTTAATTTTTCTTAGTTAAAGTTAATAATAAACCGTTTTTATATTACGATAAAAACCTCACCTTAAGAACCCCGTAATAATCATGCTCTAAAAACTAGAAAATGAATCAATTAACTAACATTTTTCAAATTATAGAAGAGACATGCCCTTGGTAGCCCTCATAGTTAGAGAGTTGTTTCCAGTTTTAGTACTTAGTTTTCAATACTAATCTTCAATAGGTCCACATTCTCTAAGCACTTGAATTTATATTCTTCTCCAATCATAATATTACCTCCAAAGCCTAAAAACATTCCCAATGAGAGGTTCTAAAGTACATATATAAAAATTTCTTCATTTTTACTATAATCAAGTATCTCAAAACCATAAGAACTCTATTTTAAAATATTTCAAATGAGATATTTGAGATAAAATTGTCATGATTTTAAGATACTTAAGATAACATTTTATTACTACTTACTATTTATAATATTTTTTGACACAACTTTTGTGAGAGTTAGAGTTGCAAAGTTAATTCATATGATCATTTGAACTCATTCATCAATTATTTGCTTTTAATCATTACATAGTGTCACAAAAGACAAGAGAATGACATTAATAGAAAAAAAAAGAACAAGAGAATATATAAAGAACATATAGTAGAAAACTATGGAGTCAAACACATATCAAAGAATTATTCTCAGACTTTGTTAGATGAGAGGCCCAGAAGGAAAGCAATAAGGTCCCATTCTTTCTTATGCCACAATCTGCTGCTTCTCATGGTCTATGTACATTTGCTCTGCCCATGACCGCAGCTTAAACTTATCCCTAGCCACTGCACCGTTCACCGTGTTCCCTACCCTCTCATTTACCAAAGAGTTCACCCAGGAGACATCTGGCTCATCACTGTAATCTCTTACAGGACCCGGCCCATTGCTGTAACTGTTGTTGTTGTTGTTTCCATGCATGCCAAAGGAGGCGCTTCTCCTCATCTTGTTCAGCTCCTCTCTTTGCATTCCCCACTCAAGCTTCCCATTTGGTGATCCCCACTCCGAGACAACATTCGAAGTAGCTACTGGAGCTGGTTTTAAACTCAAACTGCGTCTAGCAAACGCTGAGGATCTAGCGTTCATCACTGCAGCTGCCATAGCTGCTGAAGACTCGAACCCGTGTGGAGGCGGTTGCCTCACAGGTGAAGAAGGGTAATGGCTCCTACTTGGAGACTGAAGTTGCATCACTGAAGAAGAATCATAAGCACCACGAAGCCTTAGCTCCATCTCCATATCCATATCTCTAGCGCTCAAACTCGACTTCAATCTACTACCGTTAAGCTGTAACGGTGGTGGTGTAAGACTATTAACTCTGTTCTGCCATAAACCACCGTTTCTTGGAGACAAAGGAACACCATTATTACCCATAGGCGATGAAGGAGACATTGGTGGTGAAACCATTGCTGAGCCAGTGGAAGCATTAACAGCTCTCAGCTCATCTCTTCTATGAGCAAAGAAACAAACCTTCCTTGCACAACACGTCTCATCTTTACAAAGCCGTGTCTTATACTGAGCAGGGTGAAGCCAAGACTCGAAAACACCGTGCGCATACTCGCATGAATCTCCTTTAGGACAAGACCCTTTACGAAACTCGGGACAAGGGACACAAGTGTAAGGATACTTCCTAGGATCTCTCCTCCTCGCGTTCTCACCAGGATGAACAAAAGGACACTCGGTCCAGTCGTGTGAATAAGCCCTAGAACATGGCTTGACCTTGAAGCTAAACATTCTAAACTCGTCGGTCACGTAAACACCTTCGTTTATATCAGGAAGAGATGCATCAGCTGGATACTTAGTTACAACACTCTTCACTTCCTCCTCTTCTTCTTCTTCTTCTTCCATCAAACTAATTCCGGTTAACAGAAGCTCAACCGCTTTTCTAGTTTGGTTAGGTATAAACCGAGAAGCTCGAACCAGTATATCAACCGGTTTATTCCCGTTAGCGTCAAGGGAGTTAGGAGAAGCAGAGGCATCAAGCAAGATCTTGATGACTTGGACGATAGAGACAGAACAGCCAGAAACAGCACAGTGAAGAGCAGTGACTTTTTCCTCTTCTGAAACTCTGTTCATGTCGGATCTTCCGGTGGAGATTATGTAACTTAGAACTTCTATGCTTCCGTACATAGCAGCAACCATGAGAGGTGTTCTTTCTTGGAAACCCATCTTCTTAGACCCGACCCGTTTGCAGTACCACAAGCCCGGTTCGTTGATGTCCAGAGAGTTCTCCTCGGTTTGTCTCTTGAACGATGGAAGATCGTCACAGGCTGCGAATTCAAGAAGAGACATGGTGACATCAACACGTTCTTGTTCTGCTTTGGCCTTCATGAGTTCAGCTTCAGCTAAGGTGGTTCTTGAAGAGCAGAGGTTGCTCTTTGAGCCGCACATCTATTCTGTGAGATTCAGAAGTGAACAAAAAGTAAGGAGCAAGAAACAAGAAGATCACTATCAAAGGATGAGAAACAGAAAACGCAAGCTATAGAGTTTGATTCTTTACACTCAAAATTGTAAGAAAACTCAAAATAGATGAATAGAATAAATCTTTAATGACTCAAGCCAACGAGCGTTTCTAAGCCATACGAAAGCTGAAGAGACATCAAAGATAGAATCATCTTTATACAAAAAAGCAAGAACAGAGAAAAGAATCTACTCAGGAGAGGGGAAGTTACATACCTTAGAGAAGAAGATATAGCTTTGCAGGGTTGGAGAAGAAGTGGTTAGGGTTTCTGAAGAAGAAAGGATTATTAGAGAGATTATGTAAAGGCTCCTTTTAAAAGAAAACTTCGTTGCGAAGAAGAAAGGATTATTAGAGAGATTATGTAAAGGCTCCTTTTAAAAGAAAACTTCGTTGCGAAGAAGAAGAGAGGAAGTTGCCGTCTTTCTTTCGTCTACCTTTCTTTAATTTTTATATATAATTTTATGTTTTGTTTTGTTTCTTCTGCTCGTCATCATGGAAATGGTTTAGGTCAAAAGTCAAAACTGGGGAACTTTTAAAAGGTAAGGATGTGGCTGTTTTGCTGACTGTTTATACTCATATTTGTTTAGTGTTTCGCATAAATATTACTGTTATATAATTCTCTCCTCTCTCATTGATTTTTTTTGAAAATGTCTTTTTATAAATGACCAAAAGCAAGTTTCTTGAGGGGAATATACAACACTCATTCAACTTTTTTAATAGAAAAGGTCTCATCAGGAAATATTTATTGTTTTTAGATAACAGCTTCTATTCGGTTAGATTGTAGTTCATGTACCTGTTTTGTTTTTCTAAAACAAGTGCTGATTTTGTATGTTATATTTACTAAATTTCTAAAAGCTAATCAATCACTTTGTTTTGATTACAGAAAAGAATAAAAATCTCAAAGGGAAATAACCTAACCCATCCACTAAATTCAGTCGCTCCAGTTAAATATATATTCCCAAGAGTTGTATGTCGGTTGCAAAACTTGGAAATTAGTTGAGGTGCAATTACAGAATAGTTAAGCATATCTGGACAAGATAGTTTAATTTAACAGACATTCAATTTTTTTTAATGTCTGACCAGATCCAATGTTATAATTAAGTTTCATCTGCATGACTGTTTTGTATAAATGTATGGGTGTGGGTGTGAATACAAGAACAAAAGACCAAAACAATCATTAAACAGAGATCAAACTTTATCTCAAGGTTCTTATAGATACGCTTGTCTCAGTGGTTTTCAATTAATCTATAGTTCTATGTTACTGATGAACAAAGAGATTAAAACTTGTTGTTGTTGGTCTTCTAGTAGGAAACTACTACTTGTAAATGGAGTAAAGCAAGTAAGGAACACGCCTTGAAAAGCTTGTGGCACGAGAAAGAAAGTGAGACACGCTACTTCTCTTCTTTGGAGTTTGGGTGGGCGACAGAAAATGTCTTCATTTTGGCCGCCCGATTCCACTTTTTCCAATTCCTTATCATTTCCCCCTTACTAATTTACTATATCAAAACCTTTAACTTTCTCTTTTTATAATTTTAAAAAATTCCCACTTAGCTTTTCTCATCTTTATTTTATTTTATTTAATATTAGTCACACAAAACATTACCTTCATTTAGCTTCAAAGAGTTTCCAATGATAATCAAGTTGTTAATGACTAAGATTCAAAACATGTTGATAGTCTAACTATGTTGCAGTTACATGCATAATTTTCTTGTTGGATAATCTCCAAAAATAGTTTGCAACCTACGTAGTATCTAATAAGTCAGTTAGGATAAAGAAGACTTATCATAATTCAAATAAAATTACAAGTTATCTAGTTTTTTTTTTGGTAACAAGAGTTATCTAGTTCTAATACAAATTTTATTAACAAAATTGTGTATATAAACACTTATCAAGAAAGGTATGAAAAAATTGAATGTTGGATTATCTTCAAAGATCAGCCTAAGTAATTTTAAAAAAAATCGGTTAGGATAAAAAAAGTATTTTAATTTAAATAGAATTAAGAGTTATCTAGTTTTAATAGAAATAAGATTAATAAAATTGTGTTACGTATATAAATAATTCTCTTGAATTATGAGAGAAATGTAAAAGAATTTGGTGTTTAGTTTTGAACTATTTTTTAAACACAATAAAAAGAGTTATTTTTTAAATCATTTTATTTATCACCATGAAAAGTTTTATTATGGGTGATAATTCTTTTTGTCAACGATGCTTTTCATTAAGCTTAAAGAGCTTTATGCCCAATACAAACATTTCAATCTATCCTATACAAATTTTCAGCCCGGTCACTACTCAATTAAAGAGATAAGATTACATGTGTTATTTGAATAAAATAGATTAAACGCATGTCCAATATGTGCTCTTTGATGTGGAGGACGTTTCTGGATTCGGAGAAAGCGTCACCGGTGTCGTTGAAATCTCTATCAGACTGAATACCGTAAATCTCTATCTTCGTCTAGTTGAACTGCTTAACCGCTCCGCCTTTCCGAGTTCGCCATTGATCTCTTCAAATTCTTCACCAACCCACAAGTATTAAACCGATGAGAAGCTTCAAGAAGATAAACGCGGAGTCTCGTCAGAACATTCTCATGAAGAGAACTCTAACTAATCTGAAACCGCGTCATCTCTCCTTCGCTTATTCAATCAACTCGATTTCTTATCAGCTATGGATATTCCACCCAAGTATTTGAACACGAAGATTTATTCCTTGCTGAATAATTGATCAAGCATAACTTTTGAAAAGATCAAACCTTCAAAATTTAAACGGGATAATATATAGATTAGGAAAGAAAAAAACGGGTTTAAAACACAACAAAATCTTTCTAAGAAAAAATAAGTCTTCTAATCGGAATAGACTAAGTTTAGTCAAGAGATTGAAAAGTCTTATTTAATTACAAAAACACAAAAAATGTCAGTAACCAGCAGTATGAACCACCGGCTATCGGAGTCAGAAACATATTAGCGAAGATATTTTAGAGAGAGGTTGAAGAAGAGAGAGTCCACTACTCTTTTCATTTAAGTTGGGTGATATAAATGCTATTAGTCCATGATTATCTAGGGTTTCTTAATGCGAAGTTCTTAGCGGAAGTTAAGAAATTGTTTCTTAATTTTTAATTAAAAAAATAAAAAAAAATTCTTTGACCAAAATAAGCATATCAGTCTTCTTTCCAAAGTTCTCTTCAAAATTTCTTTACTTAAGAGTATGATTATCCGGAATTTCTTAAAATATGATTCTTAGCGAAAGTTAAGAAACTGTTTTTTAACTTTTAACTAAAAAAAATTAAAAATTTGAAAAGATCAATGGCGAACTCGAAAAGATCAATGGCAAACTTTTTTAGTTAAAAATTAAAAAACAGTTTCTTAATTTCCGCTAAGAATCCCATCTTAAAAAACTCTAGATAATCATGTTCTTAAGTAAAGAAACTTTGAAGAGATCGAACTTGGAAAGAAGACTGATATGCTTATTCTGGTCAAAGAAGAATATGGTTCTTTACTAATCCTTTATATGTATATGGTCAAGTCAACTGATATAGTAAACTTATTATAACGATATTGTAGACCGAGTCACCCAATAATACAATAATTATGACATTGATTTAGGTACTTGGCCCTTCGGGTAGAAATATTTATTTAAATATATAAGCAAACAACTATTAATTTACAAAAAAAACTTACATACAAACAAGGACACGACCCACTCACAACTACATGATATATCATCATAACACACATTATACTAGTATAGCAACACAAAAGGACAACAACACCTATAAACTAAACTCTATCTTATCTTATACACTTCCCAAATAAATCTCACAACTACTTTTTAACCTACAGAGATTTTACAAGGAACAAGTCCATTTCATCCTCACTCAAAACGTCAAGATCTCGACCAACCAGTTTTACTACACAACCAGAAGTGATTTCATACCTTTCTTTAACGTGCAAGAACACTCGAGCCATTACTTTCTCCATCAACTCTTTGATGATATCTTTTCTATTGTCCGAGAAATAAACAGCCGCTAGTAATCGTTCCATGATCTTAAGGTCAATCTCCAGCAAACAATCTGATCTCACACACTTTGCAAAAGTTTCTTTTAAGATCTTTTTGATTCTTTCTGCTAATCCTTCAAAGTCAAAAGGCTTAAAAGGAACCTCAATGAGACGATCATGTTTCTTTAAATTCACCAACCAAAGCTTTGCGTTCTCGTCAGTATGATATGTTTCATCTGCTTCGGTTTCTTGCGCCGGAAGGTTCAGATCAAGAACTCCATTAGTTGTTTTGTTTAACCTTTTACCCTTCTCTACAGTTTCTCCCAAACCTAGCTTCCTCTTTTTCTCCGAGCTCAGAGTGGACACAGTTTCAATCAGTATCTCCACTTGTCTGCCTTTTACTCTCAAGAGTTGCTCTTCAGAGTACGTGGTCATAGTTCCAGAATCTTGTACTGAAGATGAAGTCATAACAAACGTTGTGTTACCTATACCAACTTCTCTTCCATGCGAATCCATGAACTTTCCAGTTTCTATAGCCTTAGACAAGCTTACCTGCAGCTTCTCATCAGCCTTGTCAATGTTCTCAAGGAACACTACACAGAAAGGGTTCCTACACATCACTTCAAAGATATGATCCACCATTGTCTTTCCTCTCAGCCGCATCACATCATCACAACCGTTCATTCCATGCTCCATAACACCAAGATCAACGGGCATGAATCTGTGTTCACTTTGATACACAATCTCAGCAAGCACAAGCGACATTCTCCTCTTGCCTACGCTATCAGGCCCAACCAAATTGAGCCAAACATCTCTTCTAGTGCTAATCTTAGGTGGTTGTGATAATGAGCAGCTGATAACCCTAGCAGCCTCATCTTGCCCTGAAACCCTATTGGTTAATCTTTGGTATATAATCTTGAAGCTCTCTGCGTTGAGATCCCTTGTATTATCCAAGCAAGAGGAAGACGCAGATCGACCAAATCTTGTGGTGACCGGACACATCCTCAGATTCAGATCAGTGGTGACTGATTTAGCTGAACCGGTTGATGCAGAAGCACTGCTTGTCGACTTAGTTCCACAAACTGATTCCAACCCTTCTTTGGTCTGCACTGAGGGAACGTAAATACACGTTGAAATTAACATAACATAGTGTAATAACTTAGTCAACCGAGGAAGCTTGTAGTCCAAGAAATCTAATTTGACGAGTGTGGGAGACATGCACATTAGGAGAAGAGAAAAGTAGACGGACCTTGGAACAAGATTTTTGGTTTAAATCGGTTATTGTGGTCATCTGCAACCAAGGTGGCAAGGTAGATTGGGTCTGATCGGATATAGAAGAGACCGGTTCGGTTATTTCCTTGTTATAACCGGAGAAGGGTAGTTTTAGGTCAGACGGAGTTGAGAAGAATCCACCAAATGGAACAAAAGATCCCATCAAACTGTATTTAATCATAACACGTCAAAATCATCGAAGACAATGGTATAGTACATATAAAATGCAAATACACTCATAAAGTTGGTGCAAGAGAGGACTATAGAAGTCAAATGTACATTAATGCTCTGTTTCTACATTCAAATGTCTTATGTTTTTACATACTAAACCATTGTGTTTGTGAGTTGTGACTTAAGGAAAAAAAAGGCTCAGTACTTCTATGAAACATCATTTACAAACTGTAAGCGCATCCGTTAAAACACAAAAAGAAATAAATGAAAAGCTAACTAGAATATGATATGCTTTTGATAAATACTCTAGAATAGTTCTACAAAAAAGTTTTTGTCACAAAAATAACTTTTAAAGAAGAAAATGACCAAAATATTTTATTAATAAATAAATATATATTTATATTCACATGGTTAATTAATCTAGATTTAGGGTTTAGAGTTAAAGTATGAGATTTTAGGATTATGGTTTCAAAATTTTAAAAATAAAAATAAAAGAAACTATTTTAGTCAAAAAAAATTTGAAGTCTATTTTTGTGACAAAAACTTAAAATAGGCTATCTGAGAGAAATTTACGTATTCTTTTTTCTAAAAATAAGATGTTTTCGTTCTTAACATATATTATGTAAATATAAAAACACTAAATTAGTTGCTTGTCCATTAAGTTTAACAATTAGATTACAGATAGTTATTCTTAATGCACATAGTCAAGGTTACAAAATCTTATTGTTGGTAAACATATTAATCAAGAATTCTAACTTAGAATGAGACTATAATCTACGTTACGTTAAAACTGTTTCAACATCTCTAGTTAGAGAGGAAACGTAGTTTCGTTTAACACAAACTTAGTCATATACCAGATTAAACTGTTTTGGATGAAGTCATAAACACGTTTACAAACGCATCAGTTCAAAACTGCCATTAACGACGCGTTTGAAGTCATCAAAGAAGCAACCAAAGCGTTTGGTGCCATCAAAAGAAGCGATCAAAGCGTTTAACGATCTGAAATTCGCGGGAAAGAGAGGAATAATAGTAACCTGGATTTGTTGTGAGGCGAACAAGGCCTAAGAGTAGTAGTGATGGTGAGTAACTGCAAGTCCCAATCTTTCTCCACGTTCGGAAACTTCTTCACCATCTTCTCATAAACGTCGTTGCTCGCCGTCGCTCCTATCAACCACACTCTCCTCCCGCATCTACGCAACAACTCGGTAACCCGACTCACGATGTAACTCGCCGCCGACACGTTTCCTTCGCCGTCGGTGAAAACCCTCAGGTCTCCGTAGTTCAAGACTAAACCAGCTCCTGAACCTTGCTCAGCCACCTTCCCTAGATCGTTAAACCTGACGTCCGTGAACGTTTTATCGAACTTGACTTTTATTTGGTCGGATATTTCTGAACCGATGTTAACCGTTGTTAAACCGGTCGGTACAATCTCATTGGTCCGGTTTTCGAGAGATTTTAAGAAACCGGTTACCACACCGTAAGCCGATACGCCCACAAGCAGTGGATTCCTCCCTTTTTCCTTTGTGAGA
>MU106431.1:0-14007 GCA_012274485.2 Sinapis alba
CTAAAATCTCTCAAGGAAAATCGATTTAAAAAAAATGATTTTTTCAAAGAAAATGAAGGCTTACAAGAACGTAGATGTCAATCTTGTAAATCAAAGAATAAGCAATCCAAACTCCAGCGTTGATGAAGTTAACAATTGAGAACCAAAACGGTATGTACATACATGAGCGACTTTGTTCCCCGTCAAACTTTGTTTGCTACCGTTTCACACATTAAACAAAACAAAACAAAACAAAAAAAAAGTTAATTAAAACTCATAACTAAATAGTTTATATATCTATTACTCCCTCCGTTTCACAAAGAGTATCACTTTGACACTTTTCACACATATTAAGAAATTGATTGAAATGTATTTATGTTTTCATTAATGTTAGCTATTTAACCAATAACATTTTAGATAAATGGATTTATTTATAAGATCAATGCATTTTGCAATTAATATTGAGCTGAAAGTAAGTATAAATTGCATTGGAATTGTAAAATGACACTTTTTATGTAACAAGAAAAAAATGCTAAAATGACACTTAATATGAAACAGAGGGAGTAATTAAGAAGAAAAGAGAGCTCATACCAGGGCAAGTAAAACATGCATAATAATGGTGTAAACGATGCAAAAAACACCGATTATTTTACGTCTTGCCGATACGTTTTCAAGGATCCAAAAAGTATACGCATAGACAAAAAAGAGCAAACCAAACTCAACCCCAAGACATGCCCCAGTGATATCTTTCTGAAGATAACCAACAACATAAACATTAGAGATCAAAATCAATAATACAATAATGATTAAGAAGATTTAAGCATTAATAATGATGGGAACTTACACGTTCTGATTCTTCTTCACAGTAGATAAAAAATACCATCAAGTAGATCACTTCGATTACTAGCCCGACGCCATTACTGGTGGTGACGAGAATGCTATCGTTTTGAACAAGTGGGAGACCATACAAAACCCACAAGCTACATTTCACCACCATCACTACATGACCATGTTGTTGAAAATTCGCATCCACTGATTTATTCTTGTAAATTTGTATAAACTTTGGCCTATATATGTATATATATGTTTGTGAATAACAGTATAATAATAATCCTTATATATATCCGGGAAAAAAATAGTCCTTGAAAGCAGTAAATTAAAAGAGAGAAGAAAAGAGATTACATGTGTGAGAGGGAGATGAATAAAGATAAAACATTGCCTGCATCAAGCCAGATAAATAGTATCAGTAAACGGCTAAACTAAAGGTCATGTTTATTGACGGGTTTTTAGGACGGGGTTCTTAGCGTAATATAAGAACCGTTTCTTAATTTTAACTAAGAAAAAGTTAAGAGACGGTTCTTAAGCTAAGTGAATCTGCTAAATAGATCCGTCAATATTGGATTAACGATCGATTAAAGTTCCTCCAAAACATAAATAACATATAGCTTCATTCAAACCATTGCAACAGTACTGACTCGTTCGAGTATAAATAAATAAATATTAAATATTCGAAACTACACAAAAGATAAATCATATTCGATGTATAAACAGAGAAGCAGAACATACCAATGATTCCGATAATTGTACGAATTTCTTTCGCATTCATTGTGGAATACATGGAAAGATTAGATGGGTGAAGCAAGACGACGAGAGCAGTGGGGGACTTTTTGCATGTGTATGAACGTATTATATATGACAGAAAAAGAAACTAATTTGGTAATTAAATAACGAAAAAATAAAACCTAAGTCCAACAGCAATAGGAAATCCTATATATTTGCTAATATCTGATCAATTTAATTAAACTTAACTTCTAAATTAACATCTAACACTTGGTTATGAAATTTTTTAAACTTCTTTTTAAAATTTTAATTTCATACCTTATATTTAAATCTCACTCCCTATACATTTTTTAAACTCTAAACATTAAATCAATTTTTGTAAAACAAGATATTAAATTATATGAAATTAAATATATTAAATTCAAATTAGAAAAGTTAAACTACTAAACTATGGTTAGTCTTTAAAATTATGTATAATCATGGACTCAAGAAACAAAACTGATTCATCTCTTCCTGGGAATGTAGAATCTTTAGACATGAACTTGGTCATGTTCTTCTGTAGTACCACTCCATTAACAACCTCACAAACAACATCACTTGCAACCCAGAACCACGACACCAACATGCTCCTAATCTCGACTTGACCATTAACTGATCCACTGTCGCCATTTGAAAAAAAGGGTAACAGGCCTTTGACTTAGACCCTGTCCAACGCTTTTCCTCACAATGCTCAGTCTAAAACTGATATCATGGTCTCGAAGCATGAAACAGTTCATAGGTTGTCCTCAAGAAGTAATGCTCCGAAAGTTCCCACGAGATCGTCAAAAATGGTGCTTAACGTAACAGTAACCTTCAGCACAATACCATTAGCATCCGGTGGTCTTTGAGATTCATATGCAGGTAGTAACACTTCGTTATCCTTCTTGAAGAACTTTTTGACACTGACTCGTGACCTGATGTCATAGTGCTGTTGAGCTTTGTTGAGACGAGCGTGGATTTCTTCAAAGAGGGTAGTAGAGGTATAACTTATAATCCTGGAACTGACTAGTTCCTCAATCATGCATCTCCTAGACTATTCTGACCTTTCTGGCTAATTGCTAGACGCCATTTGGAGAGAGATTTGAGTTATGCTTGAGTTAAACAACATTGCTCTTCTAGCAACACCACCATAAAGTATAACAAACCATTGAGTAAGCTCCTCTTATCACACTTTATCAGTACTTGAGACCTCAAAGTCATAGACATAACTTCTTGTAACTCCAGTGCGTGCACACCTCTGTGATTTCATCATGACTATAACACCACCATGATGTTCCTGTAACCCAACTGCTTGATCAAGAGTTAGTCCACCAGGATCAAAGGATCGTTTGCCTCCAGTATTAACTCCAAACATCAGACAATTCACACTTCACTGATTCCCATATAATCCTTTGACCTTTAGATTTTGATCAGCGGATCGCTTCATCTGTTTCTTCCAGCCATATAAGGTTCTACTACTTCTCTAATCTACTAGAATGGAACAACATACGGAAGAGCTACAGTATCAGTAGATTCTATTCTAAGAGCCTGGTTCCAGACTTGCAGAGTCTCATCCAATGAAGTAGTGGAATCTTTCTTTTGCTTCTTTGATAATTTCACACCAGACTGACCAAATAGCCACTCTTGTTCTTCATTTCCATCAGCCTCATGCAATTCCTCCCTTTTGGGTACATTCAGTATCTGATCCAAATACTTCAAGTCCGAGTGAGGCCGCTTTTTTGCTGACGCTTCACCGTTTTCTTTCACTGAAGAAATAGCTGGACGGCTTTTGTGTTCTTGAGAAACAATGAAATCGTTTATTCTATGCTCTGGATTACACACTGTTCCTTGCAACTCAGAAACAGGTTTCGGAGAACGAGTTTGACATGCTCCCAACTTACTTCCATTCTCTACGGATGACACTGGTGAAGCAACTGGCCTATGTATCTTGTTTAGCCTAGATCCATTCTCTGCATAACAATTAAACAACCCGCTAAGAGACAAACAATAGCAGCATCAGAAGTTAACATATTCACATTAAGAATATAACTAACCATAAAATAATCCATTGGTCTCATGATTCTTCCGTTTGCCAAAATTCCTAGTATCTACATCTCTTTCTTTTAAGATAGAACCTCCTTCTACATATTTTGGTTTACTTTTGTTGATCGCCTCTGTTTTCTCTTCTTTGTTCTCTTGACTACTTCTATGTGTTGTGTACTTTGGTTCACCCTTTGTCACAGTTTCCCTGAGGTGATTATTCTCTTGCAGTTCAGTCTTCTTTGCATGTTTGTTCTTCTCCACTGGTTGAACCATAATCTCAGTTCCTTTCTGATCTCTGCAAGAGGATACTCGAAGAACAGCACTTTGAGACCTTTTTTCCATGGGAAAATTCTCTGTAACTCCACAGGGAAAACTAATCTTCCCCACACTTTGACTCTCTCTAGCTTCTTCTTCATTGCTGATCCTTCTTGCCAGGTCCTGTACAAACTTAGACTCCTCATTACCACTGTTCTGCACGGTGTTGGGAAGAACACCAACAGCCTTTTTGTCCTCGGAAGTTCTGCTCTTTTCTTTGTCTTTCCTATCTCTATGTTTCTCTTTTCTCTCCTTCCCTTCCTTATATTTATCTTTATCCTTTTTCTCTTTTCCTTGTCTCTTTTCTTTATCCTTCTTCTCTTTTTTGTGCTTCTTTTCCTTCTTCTGCTTTTCCTGCAGATTCAATCAATCCCAGGAGAAAAAACGATCAAAACCTTAGAAAACACCAGAAAGATTCATGATATTCAAAGGAGAGTAGATCCCTATGAGTTTAACATAAAAGAACCTTTATTAAAGAGTCAGCCTCCTCGGTTCTAATCTTCTTCTCATATCCTGGTGGTGGAAATGGGAAGCAACGAGACATTCCCTCTCAAAAGTGGTAATACTTTAAACCACTTCAGTTACTTTATCAATCCTTTATCCCAATAGAACCTAACCAGATCAGAGACTATGATCCAGCCCACCATCTAAAAAATCTCACTTTAAAAAGCTCCAAACTTTCTTTTACCATCACCCAAAGGAAGCCACTTCACGGATCCAGTAAATGCACTATAAAAATAAGCAAATTTACACCGTGGAACCTGCCAAAACCCACCAGTAGAAACCGATATCATTTCCACAGTAAGCTCAGATTATGATATGAGCAGCTCAAAGCACCTTATAGGCTAAAGCCGACAAATTCACTTTATTCCGCTATAATTCAATCTCCGAATACTCTTTCCACAAGTCGTTAACCTCCAAAGGGACGATCCTAGTTAGTATAAAAACGGCAAATCAGGGTCCAAATTCAAGGATCCGATCCAATCAAACCCTAGAAAAAACTAAAACCAATCGGAACAAAAAAAAAACGATGATCCCAGAGGATTGCTAAGTGCAATTGGCGCAAGAGGAAGTAAGAAAAACGAAATCTTTGGAGAAAATTCAGATTGCAAACAAAAACGTAAAATTAGCTCTCTCTTCAGTATCGTTCAGATCAAAATGTTGGCAAAACGAAATATTCAGCTCATGAGGGAAATTAAGAGAATCAACGGTGTTCTTTGAAACAGTTTTGTTTTTTTTTAAAAAAAAAAATTGAAAATCATGAACAATAGAGGAAGGGAGATCTTGGAGTAGAGAGAGAAGATTGGAATACAGCGAAGAAAGTGAGAAATATCTCTCTTCTCTCTCTCTCTACAAATCTCCATGTGTTGGTATATGAGTATGTATACTATCTATATATACCTTCTCTTTCTGTAATGTTTGTTTCTCTCTTTTTTTTTTTTTTTTTTTGAATTTTTTTTTTTTTTTTTTTTTTTTTTTTTTTTTTTTTTTTTTGAATTTCGTTTTTTTTTTTTTTGTAAATTGGGTTTGTTCTTCAACAAGAACGAAGAATCTCTCTCTCACTTAAGAGAACCCCGAACGAAGAAACTTTGGTCTGAAGACGGCAAAATGGTATTTAAAATGAGAGTAAACAAGAAAGGCTTTTTAAGAAATTATTTGGGCCAAGCCCATTATCAATTACCATAGGTCCATCGCCTAAGTGCAATTTTGATTTAGAGTGCACTTCAAGTCTTCAAAATTTGATTTAGACAGCACTTCAAGTCCTTACTATGATGCTACTGCTGACTTTTCTAATACTTCGTTAAAGCCCCTACACAAAATCTAATCAAGTAATCAAACCACGTGGTAGAGTGTTATAGCTACTCTGCCATGGTAGTTTATCAAAGATCTATAACCATTGTCATGAAAATATAAAGCTATCATTGCCTCAGATACTCTAGCAAAGATATCAAACTTCTCAGAGTTCAAATATTCAATATACTGAAACTTATATTTTTTAGTATTTAAAAAAAAAACTATAGACACATTCTATATTTGTATTAATTTAAAACAAACATTTTCTTGGTTCATTAGCATTATTTCTCAAAACAAGTGTGCATCATTTTTTATTAATTAACAATTTATTTAATAAAATTTCACATACTATCCAAATAAGTGGAATAACAACTAATAATATCCATTGTCTAGAGGAACGGAGAGAATAAAAGTTTCAAACCTCTTTGATCATCATCATATGTTAGTGAACGATGTAATTATGCAATAAAATAAGATTTTATTTTTTTGAATATTTTTCAAAATATATGGGTTAACCCCTACGAAAATATTGAGTTTTCGATAAATATTCAATATACTGAAACTTATATTCTTTAGTATTTTTTAAAAAATTATAACCAAATTCTACATTTGTATTAATATATGAAAAACCTTGTTTGATGGTACATGGGAATCATTTCTTATTAATTAACAATTACTTTAATAAAATTTCACAAACTACCAAAATAATGGAATAACAACTAATAATATTCATTCTCTAGAGAAACGAAGAGAACAAAAGTTCCAAACCTCTTTGATCATCATCATATGTTAGTGAACGATGTAATTATGCAACAAAACAAGTTTTTTATTTTTTAGAATATTTCTCAAAATATGTGGGTTAATCCCTGAAAATATTGCGTTTTCGATAAACATTTAATATACTGAAACTTACATTAATTAATATTTTTAGAAAAATTATAAACTCAATCTACTTTTGTATTAATGTATGGCAAACCTTATTTGAAGGTACATGAACATCATTTCTTATTTTTTAAAAGTTACTTTAATAAAATTTCAAATACTACCCAAATAATGGAATAACCGCTAATAATATCCATTCTCTAGAGAAACGAAGAGAACAAAAGTTTCAAACCTCTTTGATCATCATCATATGTTAGTGAATGATGTAATTATGCAATAAAATAAGATTTTATTTTTTGAATATTTTTCAAAATATATGGGTTAACCCCTACGAAAATATTGAGTTTTCGATAAATATTCAATATACTGAAACTTACATTCTTTAGTGTTTAAGAAATTATAATTACATTCTACATTTGTATTAATGTATGACAAATCTTATTTGAAGGTACATGGGCATCATTTCTTACTAATTAACAATTAATTTAATCAAATTTAAAATACTACCCAAATAAGTGGAATAACCGCTAATAATATCCATTCGCTAGACAAATGGAGAGAACAAAAGTTTCAAACCTCTTTCATCATCATCATATGATAGTGAACGATGTAATTATGCAATAAAACAAGATTTTTATTTTTTGAATATTTCTCAAAATATGTGGGTTAACCCCTACGAAAATTATGAGTTTTAGATAAATATTCAATATACTAAAACTTACATTCTTTAGTGTTTAAAAAAAATTATAAACACATTCTACATTTGTATTAGTGTATGACAAACCTTATTTGATGGTACGTGGGGATCATTTCTTATTAATTAACAATTATTTTAATAAAATTTCACATTCTACTCAAATAAGTGGAATAACCGCTAATAATATTCATTCGCTAGAGACACAGAGAGAACAAAAGTTTCAAACCTCTTTCACCATCATCATATGATAGTGAACGATGTAATTATGCAATAAAACAAGATTTTTATTTTTTTGAATATTTTTCAAAATATGTAGGTTAACCCCTATGAAAATATTGTATTTTTGATAAATATTCAATATACTGAAACTTACATTCTTTAGTGTTTAAAAAAAATTATAAACACATTCTACATTTGTATTAATGTATGACAAACCTTATTTGATGGTACATGGGCATCATTTCTTACTAATTAATAATTAATTTAATAAAATTTCACATACTACCTAAATAAGTGGAATAACCGCTAATAATATCCATTCTCTGGAGAAACAGAGAGAACAAAAGTTTCAAACCTCTTTGATCATTATCATATGTTAGTGAACAATGTAATTATACAATAAAACAATATTTTTTATTTTTTCTAATATTTTTCAAAATATGTGGGTTAATCCCTACGAAAATATTGAGTTTTCGATAAATATTCAATATACTGAAACTTACGTTCTTTAGTGTTTTAAAAAAAATTATAAACACATTCTACATTTGTATTAATTTATGACAAACCTTATTTGATGGTACATGGGCATCATATGTTATTAATTAATAATTAATTTAATAAAATTTCAGATACTACCCAAATAAGTGAAATAACCGCTAATAATATCCATTCTCTAGAGAAACGGAGAGAATAAAAGTTCCAAACCTATTTGATAATCATAATATGTTAGTGAATGATGTAATTATGCAATAAAACAAGATTTTTATTTTTTTAAATATTTCTCAAAATATGTGGGTTAACCCCTACGAAAATATTGAGTTTTTGATAAATATTCAATATAATGAAACTTACATTCTTTAATGTTTTTAAAAAACTTATAAACACATTCTACATTTGTATAAATGTATGAAAAACCTTATTTGATGGTACATGGGCATCATTTCTTATTAATTAACAATTATTTTAATAAAATTTCACATTCTATCCAAAATGGAATAACCGCTAATAATATCCATTCTCGAGAGAAACATAGAGAACAAAAGTTTCAAACCTATTTGATCATCATCATATGTTAGTGAATTATGTAATTATGCAATAAAGCAATATTTTTATTTTTTAAATATTTCTTAAAATATGTGGGTTAACCCCTACGAAAATATTGTGTTTTCGATAAATATTCAATATACTGAAACTCACATTCTTTAGTGTTTTCAAAAAAATTATAAACACATTCTACATTTGTATTAATGTATGACAAACCTTATTTGATGGTACATGGGCATCATTTCTTACTAATTAACAATTAATTTAATAAAATTTTACATACTACCCAAATAAGTGGAATAACCGGTAATAATATTCATTCTCAGGAGAAACGGAGAGAACAAAAGTTTCAAACCTCTTTGATCATCATCATATGTTAGTGAACAATGTAATTATTCAATAAAAAAAGATTTTTATTTTTGTGAATATTTTTCCAAAATATGTGGGTTAACCTCTACGAAAATATTGAGTTTTCGATAAATATTCAATATACTGAAACTTACATTCTTTAGTGTTTTTAAAAAAATATAAACACTTTCTACATTTGTGTTAATGTATGACAAACCTTATTTGATAGTACATGGGAATCATTTCTTATTAATTAACAATTAATTTAATAAAATTTCACATTCTATCCAAATAAGTGGAATAACCGCTAATAATATCCATTCTCTAGAGAAACGGAGAGAACAAAAGTTTCAAACCTCTTTCATCATCATCATATGTTAGTGAACGATGTAATTATGCAATAAAACAAGATTTTAATTTTTTTGAATATTTTTCAAAATATGTAGGTTAACCCCTACGAAAATATTGAGTTTTCGATAAATATTCAATATACTGAAACTTATATTCTTTAGTGTTTTAAAAAAAATTATAAACACATTATACATTTGCATTAATTATGACAAACCTTATTTGATGGTACATGGCATCATTTATTATTAATTAAAAATTAATTTAATAAAATTTCTCATACTACCCAAATAAGTGGAATAACTGCTAATAATATCCATCCTCTAGAGAAACGAAGAGAACAAAAGTTTCAAACCTCTTTGATCATCATCAAATGTTAGTGAAGGATGTAATTATGCAATAAAACAAGATTTTTATTTTTTTGAATATTTCTCAAAATATGTGGGTTAACCACTATGAAAATATTGATTTTTCGATAAATATTCAATATACTGAAACTTACATTCTTTAGTGTTTTAAAAAAAAATTATAAAAACATTTTACATTTGTATTAATGTATGACAAACCTTATTTGATGGTACATGAACATCATTTCTTATTAATTAACAATTACTTTATTAAAATTTCATTTACTACCCAAATAATGGTATAACCGCTAATAATATCCATTGTCTAGAGAAACGAAGAGAACAAAAGTTCCAAACCTATTTGATCATCATCATATGTTTGTGAATGATGTAATTATGCAATAAAACAGAATTTTTTATTTTTTTGAATATTTTTCAAAATATGTGGGTTAACCCCTACGAAATTTTTTAGTTTTCGATAAACATTTAATATACTGAAACTTACATTAATTAATGTTTTTAAAAAAATTATAAACTCAATCTACATTTGTATTAATGTATGTAAAACCTTATTTGAAGGTACATGAACATCATTTCTTATTATTTAACAATTACTTTAATAAAATTTCAAATACTATCCAAATAATGGAATAACCGCTAATAATATCCATTCTCGAGAGAAACGGAGAGAACAAAAGTTCCAAACCTCTTTGATCATCATCATATGTTAGTGAATGATGTAATTATGCAATAAAACAAGACTTTTATTTTTTTGAATATTTCTCAAAATATGTGGGTTAACCCCTACGAAAATATTCAGCTTTTTATAAATATTCAATATAGTGAAACTTACATTCTTTAGTGTTTTTAAAAAAATTATAAACACATTCTACATTTGTATAAATGTATGACAAACCTTATTTGATGGTACATGGGAATCATTTCTTATTAATTAACAATTATTCTAATAAAATTTCACATTCTATCCAAATAAGTAGAATAACCGCTAATAATATTCATTTGCTAGAGAAACGGAGAGAACAAAAGATTCAAACCTCTTTCATCATCATCATATGATAGTGAACGATGTAATTATGCAATAAAACAAGATTTTTATTTTTTTGAATATTTTTCAAAATATGTGGGTTAACCACTATGAAAATTGTGAGTTTTCGATAAATATTCAATACACTGAAACTTACATTCTTTAGTGTTTTTAAAAAATTATAAACACATTCTACATTTGTATTAGTGTATGACAAACCTTATTTTATGGTATATGGGCATCATTTCTTATTAATTAACAATTATTTTAATAAAATTTCACATTCTACCCATATAATGGAAAAACCGCTAATAGTATTCATTCTATAGAGAAACGGAGAGAACAAAAGTTCCAAACCTATTTGATCATCATAATTTGTTAGTGAATGATGTAATTATGCAATAAAACAAGATTTTTATTTTTTTAATATTTCTCAAAATATGTGGGTTAACCCCTACGAAAACATTGAGTTTTTGATAAATATTCAATATAATGAAACTTACATTCTTTAGTGTTTTTTAAAAATATATATATAAACATTCTACATTTATATAAATGTATGATAAACCTTATTTGATTGTACATGGGCATCATTTCTTATTAATTAACAATTATTTTAATAAAATTTCACATTCTACTCAAATAAGTGGAATAACCGCTAATAATATTCATTCGCTAGAGAAACGGAGAGAACAAAAGTTTCAAACCTCTTTCATCATCATCCTATGATAGTGAAAGATGTAATTATGCAATAAAACAAGATTTTTATTTTTTTGAATATTTTTCAAAATATGTGGATTAACCCCTACGAAAATTTTGAGTTTTTGATAAATATTCAATATACTGAAACTTACATTCTTTAGTGTTTAAAAAAAAATCATAAACACATTCTACATTTGTATTAATGTATGACAAACCTTATTTGATGGTATATGGGCATCATTTCTTAGTAATTAACAGTTAATTTATTAAAATTTCACATACTACCCAAATAAGTGGAATAACCGCTAATAATTTCCATTCTCTAAGAAACGGAGAGAACAAAAGTTTCAAACCTCTTTGATCTTTATCATATGTTAGTAAATAATGTAATTATGCAATAAAACAAGATTTTTTATTTTTTTAATATTTTTCAAAATATGTGGGTTAACCCCTACGAAAATATTGAGTTTTCGATACATATTCAATATACTGAGACTTACATTCTTTAGTGTTTTTAAAAAAAATTATAAACACATTCTATATTTGTATTAGTGTATGACAAACCTTATTTGATGGTTTATGAACATCATTTCTTATTAAATAACAATTACTTTAATAAAATTTCACATACTACTCAAATAATGGAAAAACCGCTAATAAGATTCATTCTATAGAGAAACGGAGAGAACGAAAGTTCCAAACCTATTTGATCATCATCATATGTTAGTGAATGATGTAATTATGCAATAAAACAAGATTTTTATTTTTTTGAATATTTCTCAAAATATGTGGGTTAACCCCTACGAAAATATTGAGTTTTTGATAAATATTCAATATAATGAAACTTACATTCTTTAGTGTTTTTAAAAAAATTATAAACACATTCTACATTTGTATAAATGTATGACAAACCTTATTTGATGGTACATGGGCATCATTTCTTATTAATTAAAAATTATTTTAATAAAATTTCACATTCTTTTCAAATAATGGAATAACCGCTAATAATATTCATTCTCGAGAAAAACGGAGAGAACAAAAGTTCCAAGCCTCTTTGATCATCATCATATGTTAGTGAATTATGTAATTATGCAATAAAACAAGATTTTTATTTTTTTGAATATTTCTCAAAATATGTGGGTTGACCCCTACGAAAATATTGAGTTTTCGATAAATATTCAATATACTGAAACTCACATTCTTTAGTGTTTTAAAAAAAATTATAAAAACATTCTACATTTGTATTAATGTATGACAAACCTTATTTGATGGTACATGGGCATCATTTCTTATAAATTAAAAATTAATTTAATAAAATTTCTCATACTACCCAAATAAGTGGAATCACCGCTAATAATATCCATTCTCTAGAGAAACGGAGAGAACAAAGTTTATAACCTCTTTGATCATCATCAAATGTTAGTGAAGGATGTAATTATGCAATAAAACAAGATTTTTTATTTTTTTGAATATTTCTCAAAATATGTGGCCCCTATGAAAATGTTGAGTTTTCGATAAATATTCAATATACTGAAACTCACATTCTTTAGTGTTTTAAAAAAAACTATAAACACATTCTACATTTGTATTGATGTATGACAAACCTTATTTTATGGTACATGGGCATCATTTTTTACTAGTTAACAATTAATTTAATAAAATTTTACATACTACCCAAATAAGTGGAATAACCGCTAATAATATCCATTCTCTTGAGAAACGGAGAGAACAAAAGTTTCAAACCTCTTTGATCATCATCATATGTTAGTGAACGATGTAATTATGCAATAAACAAGATTTTTATTTTTGTGAATATTTTTCAAAATATGTGGGTTAACCTCTACGAAAATATTGAGTTTTTGATAAATATTCAATATACTGAAACTCACATTCTTTAGTGTTTTAAAAAAAATATAAACACATTCTACATTTGTGTTAATGTATGACAAACCTTATTTGATGGTACATGGACATAATTTCTTATTAATTAATAATTAATTTAATAAAATTTCACATTCTATCCAAATAAGTAGAATAACCGCTAATAGTATCCATTCTCTAGGAAAACGGAGAGAACAAAAGTTTCAAACCTCTTTCATCATCATCATATGTTAGTGAACGATGTAATTATGCAATAAAACAAGATTTTAATTTTTTGAATATTTTTCAAAATATATAGGTTAACCACTACGAAAATATTGAGTTTTCGATAAATATTCAATATACTGAAACTTACATTCTTTAGTGTTTCTAAAAAAATTGTAAACACATTCTATATTTGTATTAATTTTTACAAACCTTATTTGATGGTACATGGGCATCATTTCTTATTAATTAAAAATTAATTTAAAAAAAATTCTCATACTACCCAAATAAGTGGAATAACCGCTAATAATATCCATTGTCTAGAGAAACGGAGAGAACAAAAGTTTTTAACCTCTTTGATCATCATCAAATGTTAGTGAAGGATGTAATTATGAAATAAAACAAGATTTTTATTTTTTGAATATTTCTCAAAATATGTGGTTAACCCCTGTGAAAATATTGAGTTTTCGATAAATATTCAATATACTGAAACTTACATTCTTTAGTGTTTTTAAAGATTTTTTTATAAAAACATTCTAAATTTGTATTAATGTATGACAAACCTTATTTGATGGTACATG
>MU106431.1:21951-58930 GCA_012274485.2 Sinapis alba
AAAAAAAAACACATTCCACATTTGTATTAATGTATGACAAACCTTATTTGATGGTACATAGGCATCATTTCTTATTAATTAAAAATTATTTTAATAAAATTTCACAACTCTTTCATCATCATCATATGATAGTGAATTATGTAATTATGCAATAAAACAAGATTTTATTTTTTAAATATTTTTCAAAATATGTGGGTTAACCCCTACGAAAATATTGAGTTTTTGATAAATATTCAATATAATGAAACTTACATTCTTTAGTGTTTTAAAAAAAAAATTATAAACACATTCTATATTTGTATTAATGTATGACAAACCCTATTTGATGGTACATGAACATCATTACTTATTAATTAACAATTAGTTTAATAAAATTTCACATACTACCCAAATAATGGAAAAACCGTTAATAATATTCATTTTATAGAGAAACGGAGAGAACAAAAGTTTCAAACCTATTTGATCATCATCATATGTTAGTGAATGATATAATTATGCAATAAAACAAGATTTTTTTTTTTGAATATTTCTCAAAATACGTGGGTTAACCCCTAGGAAAATATTGAGTTTTTGATAAATATTCAATATAATGAAACTTACATTCTTTAGTGTTTTTAAAAAAATTATTAACACATTCTACATTTGTATAAATGTATGACAAACCTTATTTGATGGTACATGGGCATCATTTCTTATTAATTAACAATTATTTTAATAAAATTTCACATTCTACCCAAATAAGTGGAATAACTGCTAATAATATTCATTCACTAGAGAAACGGAGAGAACAAAAGTTCCAAACCTCTTTGATCATCATCATATGATAGTGAACGATGTAATTATGCAATAAAGCAAGATTTTTATTTTTTTTGAATATTTTTCAAAATATGTGGGTTAACCCCTACGAAAATTTTGAGTTTTCGATAAATATTCAATATACTGAAACATAAATTCTTTAGTGTTTAAAAAAAATTAAAAACACATTCTACATTTGTATTAATGTATGACAAACCTTATTTGATGGTATATGGGCATCATTTCTTACTAATTAACAATTATTTTAATAAAATTTCACATACTACCCAAATAAGTGGAATAACCGCTAATAATATCCATTCTCTAGAGAAATGGAGAGAACAAAAGTTCCAAACCTCTTTAATCATCATAATATGATAGTGAACGATGTAATTATGCAATAAAACAAGATTTTTATTTTTTTGAATATTTTTCAAAATATGTTGGTTAACTCCTACGAAAATATTGAGTTTTCGATAAATATTCAATATACTGAAACTTACATTCTTTAGTGTTTTTAAAAAAAAATTATAAAAACATTCTAAATTTGTATTAATGTTTGAAAAACCTTATTTGATGGTACATGAACATCATTTCTTATTAATTAAAAATTACTTTATTAAAATTCATATACTACCCAAATAATGGTATAACTGCTAATAATATCCATTGTCTAGAGAAACGGAGAGAACAAAAGTTCCAAACTTCTTTGATTATCATCATATGTTAGTGAATGATGTAATTATGCAATAAAACAAGATTTTTATTTTTTGGAATATTTTTCAAAATATTTGGGTTAACCCCTACGAAAATTTTGAGTTTTTGATAAACATTTAATATACTGAAACTTACATTAATTAATGTTTTTTAAAAAAATTATAAACTCAATCTACATTTGTATTAATGTATTGCAAACCTTATTTGAAGGTACATGAACATCATTTTTTATTATTTAACAATTACTTTAATAAAATTTCAAATACTACACAAAAATGGAATAACCGCTAATAATATCAATTCTCGAGAGAAACGAAGAGAACAAAAGTTCAAAACCTCTTTGATCATCATCATATGTTAGTGAACGATGTAATTATGCAATAAAACAAGATTTTTTTTTTGTATATATTTCAAAATTTGTGGGTTAACCCCTACGAAAATATTGAGTTTTCGATAAATATTCAACATACTGAAACTTACATTCTTTAGTGTTTAAAAAAAAATTATACACATTCTATATGTGTATTAATGTATGACAAACCTTATTTGATGGTATATGGGCATCATTTCTTATTAATTAACAATTATTTTAATAAAATTTCACATTCTACCCAAATAAGTGGAATAACCGCTAATAATATTCATTCACTAGAGAAACGGGGAGAACAAAAGTTCCAAACCTCTTTGATCATCATCATATGATAGTGAATTATGTAATTATGCAATAAAACAAGATTTTATTTTTTAAATATTTTTCAAAATATGTGGGTTAACCCCTACGAAAATATTGAGTTTTTGATAAATATTCAATATAATGAAACTTACATTCTTTAGTGTTTTAAAAAAAAAATTATAAACACATTCTATATTTGTATTAATGTATGACAAACCCTATTTGATGGTACATGAACATCATTACTTATTAATTAACAATTAGTTTAATAAAATTTCACATACTACCCAAATAATGGAAAAACCGTTAATAATATTCATTTTATAGAGAAACGGAGAGAACAAAAGTTTCAAACCTATTTGATCATCATCATATGTTAGTGAATGATATAATTATGCAATAAAACAAGATTTTTTTTTTTGAATATTTCTCAAAATACGTGGGTTAACCCCTAGGAAAATATTGAGTTTTTGATAAATATTCAATATAATGAAACTTACATTCTTTAGTGTTTTTAAAAAAATTATTAACACATTCTACATTTGTATAAATGTATGACAAACCTTATTTGATGGTACATGGGCATCATTTCTTATTAATTAACAATTATTTTAATAAAATTTCACATTCTACCCAAATAAGTGGAATAACCGCTAATAATATTCATTCACTAGAGAAACGGGGAGAACAAAAGTTCCAAACCTCTTTGATCATCATCATATGATAGTGAATTATGTAATTATGCAATAAAACAAGATTTTATTTTTTAAATATTTTTCAAAATATGTGGGTTAACCCCTACGAAAATATTGAGTTTTTGATAAATATTCAATATAATGAAACTTACATTCTTTAGTGTTTTAAAAAAAAAATTATAAACACATTCTATATTTGTATTAATGTATGACAAACCCTATTTGATGGTACATGAACATCATTACTTATTAATTAACAATTAGTTTAATAAAATTTCACATACTACCCAAATAATGGAAAAACCGTTAATAATATTCATTTTATAGAGAAACGGAGAGAACAAAAGTTTCAAACCTATTTGATCATCATCATATGTTAGTGAATGATATAATTATGCAATAAAACAAGATTTTTTTTTTTGAATATTTCTCAAAATACGTGGGTTAACCCCTAGGAAAATATTGAGTTTTTGATAAATATTCAATATAATGAAACTTACATTCTTTAGTGTTTTTAAAAAAATTATTAACACATTCTACATTTGTATAAATGTATGACAAACCTTATTTGATGGTACATGGGCATCATTTCTTATTAATTAACAATTATTTTAATAAAATTTCACATTCTACCCAAATAAGTGGAATAACCGCTAATAATATTCATTCACTAGAGAAACGGAGAGAACAAAAGTTCCAAACCTCTTTGATCATCATCATATGATAGTGAACGATGTAATTATGCAATAAAACAAGATTTTTATTTTTTTGAATATTTTTCAAAATATGTGGATTAACCCCTACGAAAATTTTGAGTTTTCGATAAATATTCAATATACTGAAACATAAATTCTTTAGTGTTTAAAAAAAATTAAAAACACATTCTACATTTGTATTAATGTATGACAAACCTTATTTGATGGTATATGGGCATCATTTCTTACTAATTAACAATTATTTTGATAAAATTTCACATACTACCCAAATAAGTGGAATAACCGCTAATAATATCCATTCTCTAGAGAAATGGAGAGAACAAAAGTTCCAAACCTCTTTAATCATCATAATATGATAGTGAACGATGTAATTATGCAATAAAACAAGATTTTTATTTTTTTGAATATTTTTCAAATATGTTGGTTAACTCCTACGAAAATATTGAGTTTTCGATAAATATTCAATATACTGAAACTTACATTCTTTAGTGTTTTTAAAAAAAAATTATAAACACATTCTAAATTTGTATTAATGTTTGAAAAACCTTATTTGATGGTACATGAACATCATTTCTTATTAATTAACAATTATTTTAATAAAATTTCATATACTACTCAAATAAGTGGAATAACCGCTAATAATATTCATTCTCTAGAGAAATGGAGAGAACAAAAGTTCCAAACCTCTTTGATCATCATAATATGATAGTGAACGATGTAATTATGCAATAAAACAAGATTTTTTATTTTTTGAATATTTTTCAAAATATGTTGGTTAACACCTACGTAAATATTGAGTTTTCGATAAATATTCAATATACTGAAACTTACAGACTTTAGTGTTTAAAAAAAAAAACACATTCCACATTTGTATTAATGTATGACAAACCTTATTTGATGGTACATAGGCATCATTTCTTATTAATTAAAAATTATTTTAATAAAATTTCACAACTCTTTCATCATCATCATATGATAGTGAACGATGTAATTATGCAATAAAACAAGATTTTATTTATTGATTGTTTTTCAAAAAATATGTGGGTTAACCCCTACGAAAATATTGAGTTTTCGATAAATATTCGACATACTGAAACTTACATTCTTTAGTGTTTTAAAAAATTATAAACAAATTCCACAAGTGTATTAATGTATTACAACATTATTTGATGGTACATGGGCATCATTTCTTATTAATTAACAATTATTTTAATAAAATTTCATATTCAACCCAAATAAGTGGAATAACCGCTAATAATATTCATTCTCTAGAGAAACAGAGAGAACAAAAGTTTCAAAACTCTTTCATCATCATCATATGATAGTGAACGATGTAATTATGCAATAAAACAAGATTTTTTTTTTTTGATTATTTTTCAAAATATGTGGGTTAATCCATACGAAAATTTTGAGTTTTAGATAAATATTAAATATACTGAAACTTACATTCTTTAATGTTTTTTAAAAAATTATAAACACATTCTACAGTTGTATTAATGTATGAAAAAACCTTATTTGATGGTACATGAGCATCATTTCTTATTAATTAACAATTATTTTAATAAAATTTCACATTCTACCCAAATTAGTGGAATAACCGCTAATAATATTCATTCGCTAGAGAAACGGAGAGAACAAAGGTTTCAAACCTCTTTCATCATCATCATATGATAGTGAACGATGTAATTATGCAATAAAACACGATTTTTTATTTTTTTGAATATTTTTCATAATATGTTGGTTAACCCCTACGAAAATATTAAGTTTTCGATAAATATTCAATATACTGAAAATTACATTCTTTAGTGTTTAAAAAAAAAAATTAAACACATTCTTCATTTGTATTAATGTATGACAACATTATTTGTTGGTACATGGGATTCATTTCTTATTAATTAACAATTATTTTAATAAAATTTCACATTCTATCCAAATTAGTGGAATAACCGCTAATAATATTCATTCGCTAGACAAACGGAGAGAACAAAAGTTTCAAACCTCTTTGATCATCATCATATGATAGTGAACGATGTAATTATGCAATAAAACAAGATTTTTATTTTTTGAATATTTTTCAAAATATGTGGGTTAACCCCTACGAAAATATTGAGTTTTTGATAAATATTCAATATAATGAAACTTACATTCTTTAGTGTTTAAAAAAAAATTATAAACACATTCTACATGTGTATTAATGTATTAAAAACCTTTTTTGATGGTTCATGGGCATCATTTCTTATTATTTAACAATTCATTTAATAAAATTTCACATACTACCCAAATAAGTTGAATAACCGCTAATAATATCTATTCTCTAGAGAAATGGAGAGAACAAAAGTTTCAAACCTATTTGATCATCATCATATGATAGTGAACGATGTAATTATGCAATAAAACAAGATTTTTATTTTTTGAATATTTTTCAAAATATATTGGCTAACCCCTACGAAAATATTGAGTTTTCGATAAATATTCGATTTACTGAAAATTACATTCTTTAGTGTTTTAAAAAAAAATTTAAACACATTCTTCATTTGTAATAATTTATGACAAACCTTATTTGATGGTACATGGGCATCATTTCTTATTAATTAACAATTATTTTAATAAAATTTTACATACTACCCAAATGAGAGGAATAACCGCTAATAATATTCATTCTCTGGAGAAACGGAGAGAACAAAAGTTTCAAACCTCTTTGATCATCATTATATGTTAGTGAACAATGTAATTATGCAATAAAACAAGATTTTTATTTTTTTGAATATTTTTCAAAATATATGGGTTAACCCCTACGAAAACATTGAGTTTTCGATAAATATTCAACATACTGAAACTTACATTCTTTTATGTTTAAAAAAATTATAAACACATTCCACATTTGTATTAGTGTATGATCGCTAATAATATTCATTCTATAGAGAAACGGAGTGAACAAAAGTTCCAAACCTATTTGATCATCATCATATGTTAGTGAAAGATGTAATTATGCAATAAAACAAGATTTTTATTTTTTGAATATTTCTCGAAATATGTGGGTTAACCCCTACCAAAATATTGAGTTTTTGATAAATATTCAATATAATGAAACTTACATTCTTTAGTGTTTTTTTAAAAATTATAAAAACATTCTACATTTATATAAATCTATGACAAACCTTATTTAATGGTACATGGGCATCATTTCTTATTAATTAACAATTATTTTAATAAAATTTCATATTCTACCCAAATAAGTGGAATAACCACTAATAGTATTCATTCGCTAGAGAAACGGAGAGAACATAAGTTTCAGACCTCTTTCATCATCATCATATGATAGTGAACGATGTAATTATGCAATAAAACAAGATTTTTATTTTTTTATTATTTTTCAAAAAATGTGGGTTAACCCCTACGAAAATATTGAGTTTTCGATAAATATTCAACATACTGAAACTTACATTCTTTGGTGTTTAAAAAAAAAGTTATAAACACATTTTACATGTGTATTAATGTATTACAAACATTATTTGATGGTACATGGGCATTCATTTCTTATTAATTAACAATTATTTTAATAAAATTTCACATTCAACCCAAATAAGTGGTATAACTGCTAATAATATTCATTCTCTAGAGAAACGGAGAGAACAAAAGTTTCAAACTTCTTTGATCATCATCATATGATAGTGAACAATGTAATTATGCAATAAAACAAGATTTTAATTTTTTTGAATATTTTTTAAAATATGTGGGTAACCCCTATGAAAATTTTGAGTTTTCGATAAATATTCAATATACTGAAACTTACATTCTTTAGTGTTTTTTAAAAAATTATAAAAACATTCTACATTTATATAAATGGATGACAAACCTTATTTGATGGTACATGGGCATCATTTCTTATTAATTAACAATTATTTTAATAAAATTTCACATTCAACCAAAATAAGTGGAATAACCGCTAATAATATCCATTCTCTAGAGAAACGGAAAGAACAAAAGTTTCAAACCTCTTTGATCATCATCATATGATAGTGAACGATGTAATTATGCAATAAAACAAGATTTTTATTTTTTTGAATATTTTCAAAATATGTGGGTTAACCCCTACGAAAATTTTGTTTTTTCGTTAAATATTCAATATACTGAAACTTACATTCTTTAGTGTTTTTTTAAAAATTATAATCACATTCTACATTTGTATTAATGTATGACAAACCTTATTTGATAGTACATGGGCATCATTTCTTATTAATTAACAATTATTTTAATAAAATTTCACATTCTATCCAAATAAATGGAATAACCGCTAATAATATTCAGTAGCTAGAGAAACGGAGAGAACAAAAGTTTTAAACCTCTTTGATCATCATCATATGATAGTGAACGATGTAATTATGCAATAAAACAAGATTTGTATTTTTTTGAATATTTCTCAAAATATGTGGGTTAACCCCCTACGAAAATAATAAGTTTTTGATAAATATTCAATATACTGAAACTTACATTTTTTAGTGTTTAAAAAAAAATTATAAACACATTCTACATGTGTATTAATGTATTAAAAACCTTATTTGATGGTTCATGGACATCATTTCTTATTATTTAAAAATTAATTTAATAAAATTTCACATTCTTCCCAAATAAGTGGAATAACCGCTAATAATATCCATTCTCTAGAGAAATGGAGAGAACAAAAGTTCCAAACATCTTTGATCATCATCATATGATAGTGAACGATGTAGTTATGCAATAAAACAAGATTTTTATTTTTTTGAATATTTTTCAAAATATGTTGGTTAACCCCTACGAAAATATTGAGTTTTCGATAAATATTCAATATACTGAAAATTACATTCTTTAGTGTTTTAAAAAAAAAATTAAACACATTCTTTATTTGTATTAATGTATGACAAACCTTATTTGATGGTACATGGGCATCATTTCTTATTAATTAACAATTATTTTAATAAAATTTTACATACTACCCAAATAAGTGGAATAGCCGCTAATAATATTCATTCTCTGGAGAAACGGAGAGAACAAAAGTTTCAAACCTCTTTGATCATCATCATATGTTAGTGAACAATTTAATTATGCAATAAAACAAAATTTTTATTTTTTTGAATATTTTTCAAAATATATGGGTTAACCCCTACGAAAATATTGAGTTTTCGATAAATATTCAACATATTGAAACTTATATTCTTTAATGTTTTAAAAAAATATAAACACATTCCACATGTGTATTAATGTATTACAACATTATTTGATGGTACATGGGAATCATTTCTTATTAATTAACAATTATTTTAATAAAAATTCACATTCGACCCAAATAAGTGGAATAACCGCTAATAATATTCATTCTCTAGAGAAAAGGAGATAACAAAAGTTTCAAACCTCTTTTATCATCATCATATGATAGTAAACGATGTAATTATGCAATAAAACAAGATTTTCATTTTTTGAATATTTTTCAAAATATGTGGGTTAACCCCTACGAAAATTTTGAGTTTTTGATAAATATTCAATATAATGAAACTTACATTCTTTAGTGTTTTTTAAAAAATTATAAAAACATTCTACATTTATATAAATCTATGACAAACCTTATTTAATGGTACATGGGCATCATTTCTTATTAATTAACAATTATTTTAATAAAATTTCACATTATACCCAAATAAGTGGAATAACCGCTAATAATATTCATTCGCTAGAGTAACAGAGAGAACAAAAGTTTCAAACCTCTTTCATCATCATAATATGATAGTGAACGATGTAATTATGCAATAAAACAAGATTTTTATTATTTTGAATATTTTTCAAAATATGTGGGTTCTCCTATGAAAATTTTGAGTTTTCAATAAATATTCAATATACTGAAACTTACATTCTTTAGTGTTTTAAAAAAAAATTATAAACACATTCTACATTTGTATTAATGTATGATAAACCTTATTTGATGGTACATGGACATCATTTCTTATTAATTAACAATTATTTTATTAAAATTTCACATTCTACCCAAATAAGTGGAATAACCGCTAATAATATTCATTTGCTAGAGAAACGGAGAGAACAAAAGTTTCAAACCTCTTTCATCATCATCATATGATAGTGAGCGATGTGATTATGAAATAAAACAAGATTTTTATTTTTTTGAATATTTTTCAAAATATGTGGGTTAACCCCTACGAAAATTTTGAGTTTTCGATAAATATTCAATATACTGAAACTTACATTCTTTAATGTTTTTAAAAAATTATAAACACATTCTACATTTGTATTAATTTATAAAAAAAACCTTATTTGATGGTACATGGGCATCATTTCTTATTAATTGACAATTATTTTAATAAAATTTCATATTCTACCCATATAAGTGGAATAACCGCTAATAATATTCATTCGCTAGAGAAACGGAGAGAACAAAAGTTTCAAATCTATTTCATCATCATCATATGATAGTAAACAATGTAATTATGCAATAAAACAAAAAAAATTATTTTTTTGAATATTTTAAAAAATATGTGGGTAAACCCCTATGAAAATATTGAGTTTTCGATAAATATTCAATATACTGAAACTTACATTCTTTATTGTTTTTAAAAAAACTATAAACACATTCTACATTTGTATTAATTATGACAAACCTAATTTGATGGTACATGGGCATCATTTCTTATTAATTAAAAATTAATTTAATAAAATTTCCCATACTATCTAAATAAGTGGAATAACCGCTAATAATATCCATTCGTTAGAGAAACGGAGAGAACAAAAGTTTCAAACCTCTTTGATCATCATCAAATGTTAGTGAAGGATGTAATTATGCAATAAAACAAGATTTTTATATTTTTGAAAATTTCTCAAAATATGTGGGTTAACCCGTACGAAAATATTGAGTTTTCAATAAATATTCAACATACTGAAACTTACATTCTTTAGTGTTTAAAAAAAATTATAAACACATTCCACATGTGTATTAATGTATTACAACATTATTTGATGGTACATGGGCATCATTTCTTATTAATTAAAATTACTTTAATAAAATTTCATATACTACCCAAATAATGGTATAACCGCTAATAATATTCATTCTCTAGAGAAACGGAGAGAACAAAAGTTTCAAATCTCTTATATCATCATCATATGATAGTAAACGATGTAATTATGCAATAAAACAAGATTTTTATTTTTTTGAATATTTTTCAAAATATGTGGGTTAACCCCTACGAAAATTTTGAGTTTTTGATAAATATTCAATATACTGAAACTTACATTCTTTAGTGTTTTAAAAAAAATTATAAACACATTATACATTTGTATTAATGTATGACAAACCTTATTTGATGGTACCTGGGCATCATTTCTTATTAATTAACAATTATTTTAATAAAATTTCGCATTCTACCCAAATAAGTGGAATAACCGCTAATAATATTCATTCTCTAGAGAAACGGAGAGAACAAAAGTTTCAAACCTCTTTCATCATCATCATATGATAGTGAAGGATGTAATTATGCAATAATACAAGATTTATATTTTAAAAATATTTTTCAAAATATGTGGGTTAACCCCTACGAAAATTGGGAGTTTTCGATAAATATTCAATATACTGAAACTTACATTATTTAGTGTTTTAAAAAAAAATTATAAACACATTCTACATGTGTATTAATGTATTACAAACCTTATTTGATGGTTCATGGGCATCATTTCTTATTAATTAACAATTAATTTAATAAAAGTTTACATACTACCCAAGTAAGTGGAATTACCGCTAATAATATCCATTCTCTAGAGAAACGGAGAGAACAAAAGTTTCAAACCTTTTTGATCATCATCATATGTTAGTGAACGATGTAATTATGCAATAAAACAAGATTTTTATTTTTTGAATATTTTTCAAAATATGTGGGTTAACCCCTACGAAAATATTGAATTTTCGATAAATATTCAATATACTGAAACTTACATTCTTTAGTGTTTTTAAAAAAAATATAAACACATTCTACATTTGTATTAATGTATTACAAACCTTATTTGATGGTTCATGGGCATCATTTCTTATTAATTAACAATTAATTTAATAAAATTTCACATACTACCCAAATAATGGAATAACCGCTAATAATATTCATTCTTTAGAGAAACGGAGAGAACAAAAGTTTCAAACCTCTTTAACTATCATCATTTGTTAGTGAACAATGTATTTATACAATAAAACAATATTTTTATTTTTTGAATATTTCTCAAAATATGTGGGTTAACCCCTATGAAAATATTGAGTTTTCAATAAAGATTCAATATACTGAAATTTATATTCTTTAGTGTTTTTTAAAAGGTTATAAACACATTCTACATTTATATTATTTTAAAACAAACATATTCTTGGTACATTGGTATTATTTCAATTTTTAATAATTAATTAATAAAATTAATATACTGCTAAATAAGTGGAATAACCAAAAAGAAATAAATATTCTCTACAGGAACGGAGATAACAAAAGTTCCAAACCTTTTTGACCATCAACATATTTTAGTGAAATTATGAAATTATGCATTAAAACAAGATTTTCGTTTTTTTGAATATTTCTCAAAATATGTGGGTTAACCACTACGAAAATATTTACTTTTCGATTAATATTCAATATATTGAAACTTATATTCTTTAGTGTTTTTAAAAAAAATATAGACACATTCTAAATTTATATTAATGTATGACAAACCTTATTTGATGGTACATGGGCATCATTTCTTATTAATTAAATAATTAAAACTTCACATACTACCCAAATAAGTGGAATAACCACTAAGAAATCTTTATTCTCTAGATAAACGAAGAAAACAAAAGTTCATCATATGTTAGTGAATGATTAAATATGTAATAAAACAAGATTTTTCATTTTTTGAATATTTCTCAAAATATGTGGGTTAACTCATACGAAAATATTTTTTCGATAAGTATTCAATATACTTAAACTTAAATTCTTTATTGTTTTAAAAAAAATTATCGACACATTCTATATTTGTATTAATGTATGAAAAACCTTTTTCGTGGTACAATGGTATCATTTCTATTTTTCAACAATTAATGTAATAAAACTTCATATACTATCCAAATAAGTGGAATAACCACTAAGAAATCTCCATTCGCTAGAGAAACGGAGACAACAAAAGTTCCAAAGCTCTTGATCATCATATGTTAGTGAAAAATGTAATTATGCAATAAAATAAGATTTTCAATTTTTGAATATTTCTCAAAATATGTGGGTTAACCCCTACGAATATTTTTGAGTTTTTGATAAATGCTCAATATACTGAAATTTATATTTTTTTAGTGTTTTAAATAAAAATTATAAACACATTTCTACATTTGTATTTATTTAAAACAAACATTTTCTTGGTACATTGACAATATTTCTAATTTTTAACAATTAATTAATAAAACTTAATATATTGCTTAAATAAGTGGAATAACCAGAAAATATATATATTCTCTACAGAAACAGAGATAACAAAAGTTCCAAACTTCTTTGACCATCAACATATGTTAGTGAATGATGAAATTACGCAATAAAATAAGATTTTTATTTTTTGAATATTTCTCAAAAGATGTGGGTTAACCCCTACGAAAATATTAAATTTTCGATAAATATTCACTATATTAAAACTTATATTCTTTAGTGTTTTTAAAAAAAAAAATTGTCAACACATTCTACATTTGTATTAATGTATGACAAATCTTACATGATGGTACATGGGAATCATTTCTAATTAATTAACAATTAATTTAATAAAACTTCATATAGTACCTAAATAAGTGGAATAACCACTAAGAAATCTCAATTCTCTAGAGAAACGGAGACAACAAAAGTTACAAACCTCTTTAACCATCATCATTTGTTAGTGAACGATGTAATTATGCAATAAAACAAGAATTTCATTTTTAAAAATATTTCTCAAAATATGTGGGTTAATCGCTACGAAAATATTGAGTTTTCAATAAAGATTCAATATACTAAAACTTATATTCTTTAGTATTTTTAAAAAAATTATAAACATATTCTACATTTATATTAATTTAAAACAAACATTTTCTTGGTACATTGACATTATTTCTCAAAACATGTGAACATTATTTCTAATTAATTAATAATTAATTTAATAAAAAAATAATAATTAATTTAATAAAATTTCATATATTACTAAATAAGTGGAATAACCACTAAAAATTTCAATTCTTTAGAGAAACGGAAACCACAAAAGATTCAACCTCTTTGATCATCATCATCTGTTAGTGAATAATTTAAGGGAAAATTGCCAAAACAGAACCAAAAATTAGCATAGTTGTCTCTTTGGTATAATATTATTTTTGTCCATTTTGTCTCTTTTTTACCCTTTCTATTTCTGAAAAATAATAAAATAAATAGTTTTATGAACCAAAAAAATTATAAAAAATATAAATAATTAATAAAACACCCATATACAAAAAATGATTAAAAATTTTGGTTGAAAAACTTGTTAAATAAATTTTTTAAATTACGTTCTACTAATAGTAGATTACGTCTTCTACGGAAAATGGGTTAGTAGAAAATGAATTCTAAATTATACAAGTTCATCTACGTATTTTAGAACAAGCAATCTACTAATTATAAAGATTTCTACTTTTCTACAGAATGCAGATTCTACTTTTATTAAGTATTCTAAGATATCCGGAATACGAAATCTAAATATTATCCGTACGTCTACATGAGTAGATATTGCATTCTAAGTTTTTGGCATCATTCTACAAAGAGTAGAAGGTGCCTTCTACAGATAAGAAAACCTGTTTTTGCGAAAATTTAGGAAATTTCAGTTAAGCAAATATTCTAAAAATATTCTAACTTCCTAAAACGTATTTTGGTCGAATTTTCTTGTCAAAATAGCAAAAAAAAATGATTTTTCTCTTTCTTCTTCATCAATCTATGATTTCTCCATACTTTCTCTTTTGATTTTCTCAAAGTCTTGTTCTATGATGCATATCTATACAACATGTGGTTTTTAGGAATTAGGTGCAATCATATAATGTTTTTTTCGGCTGATGACAAAGGGGGTAGACTACTGTTATTGGAATTAATGCTTTTATAAATATTTTATAATTTGGAAAAATGTGTTTAATTTGATTAATTCAAGGTTAGTTTGGGGATTATGAAAACTATTATACTATAGGGACAACTTAATGATGATATTATACTAAGGGGACAACTATCCTAATTTTTGGTTCTATTTTGGCAATTTTCCAATAATTTAATTATGCATTAAAACAAAAAAAAAAAAAATTTGAATATTTCTCAAAAAATGTAAATTCCCACTTTCATTCGGCTCAAGTTTCCGGTCTAAAACTCAAATAGAAAAAATAATTTGATTAACAAGCGGTTATGAGATAATTGAAACTGGACCGCACTGAACCAATGCATTGCCTCACATCTTAAACCTTTGCAACTCTTTTAATTGGCCAAAAATACAAAAGACAAAAGCAAGAAAAATGTCAACAAAAAAAAAAAAAGACACTTGGCCTGACAAATAGCAAAGAAGCAGAAGATGTTCTCTTTCTGTTTCCCTTTCACAAGCATTGAGCATCCGCTTTGCGCAATGTACATATATCCTCTAACTGTGAATTGACCAACCAAGTAAGCGGTTGTGTGATCAAATAACCCAAAAAAAACTATCCCTTAATCGCTCTACATCACCAAATCATCAGCAGAGTAGTAGTCGGCAATAAGACGGTACATGTAAGATGGGTTGTGTCCTCCCCTGTAACCAAAAACAAGAACTACCATCATCAGCTTCACAACCAAAACATAGTAACGCCATCAAAGTGTACTAATCTAGAAGAAAGAAAAGATATAAAAATATGAAACTTACGTATCGGTTATGAATAGACTAACAAGGTTTGGTGGGACGTAATCGAATGTAGGGTTGAGAACTTGAAGAAGGGGAGACCCGGAACCCGTTCCAGAATCCAGACAATCAGAGAATTCACCAAAATCCAACAGTTCAGAAGGAGATCTCAGCTCGTTTAGTAATACCTCCGGGTTGTGAGGATAGAGTGGACATAGCTGTTTATTATATATACATATATAAGCCTTAAGTCAAGTTTTCAGGTTTATGAGAGTAATCACTGACTTGAACAAAGTAACCAACTTGGAACCATACCTTGTGACTACCAGCTAGAACCACAAATGGGACTGCGTGCTTTTTTGCTGCCAGGGCAGCCATGTTGACTCCCACAGGTCCTATAACCCCACCATTAGCCATCACTGCATGAGCTCCAATTATAACCTGTGGATTATCACATCATTTAAGATCTATTTTTAGAAGCCAAGGGACATGAAAGTATAGATCTGGGAAGGACTGAAAGTGTACCATATTCACTCGAGATATCATAGCAAACACTGCAGAGTCAGTGATCACAGTGGTCTGCAGACCTCTAGCTACCAATTCTTTTGCTAAGAGATGGCCCTGATACCTAACAATATAGTGGAGTATAATTAGAAGGAATGCAATAAAAACGATACAGATAACAAAGATGGTAATGATGGAACGTAGGAAAAAGGAGACACCAAACCTTGGAGCACCTTCGGCAACAAATACACGAAATGATCTCTTTTTCTCCTTTGCAGCACACAGAAACTCAAGTACTGTTCTTGAGCTACCCAGGGTTAGAATCACCTCACTGATAAAAGGAATCATCAAGGAAAGACACTGACAAACGAGCATTTTGGTTCCCCATCTATTGCAAGACACAGAAAATTAATGGTATAGAGAAGAAAAGTACTTTTGATGTATATGCTCTATAGCTTGCTCGGCGATCTGCTCATGACAACCGGCAATCTCGAGGATAAGGTGATTGACTCCTTCAATAACATCATGCTTCAGCTTCCGAGTTATTGAACTTTTATCCGCAGCTAAAAGAAGTACATAAGACCACATTAATATCAACAAGTAATGTATATACTTTAGCAATCATACAATAATTCATCCAAAAAAGTTTTAGAAACACAAATTCCCAGAGAAACCCAGCAACAAAACTACCAGAATCAGTAATCTAGGGTTCTTCTCTAAACTTTCCCAAGCCTAAAACACCCCAAAGTGAAATCACATTCCTCAATACCAAAAGAAAGTATCGAGTTGTCAAAGAGAAAGTAAATTAACTTTATTCTATTCCTACTATAACACTCTTAGTTCTTAGCTTATCAAGGCCATAACTAAATTAGACAGCATAAAATTCTACTGATTAAAAAAAAATCACATTTGGAAAGAAGAGCCACAGTCAATGGAGAAAGGTACATTTACTTTTGCTTTCGGAATCAGCACCAGATGAAGAAGTGTACGGAACAGCTGCAGACTCAGGAGTGCCCTCAAGAAGCGTCTGCAAAGATGGAGGGCGTAACGTACTCCTAGCTGCAGCTGCAGCAACCGCCGCAGACATTGCAGAATACCCAACTCCTTTGCTAGTATCATCTTCATCATCATCATCACTAGCATCCAGCAAGTCCAAACCAGCAATAGCAGCTGTAGCTAAAGAGAGATCCTCCTCCCTTATTATATGCAAAACCCGTCTCACTACATTCCCCACCGCAAGCTCTACAGAATCATCACATCCAACAACAAAAAAGTTAATTCCTTTGATTGATAAAGAGAAGTTTCACAAGTTGGAATCATAACATACCAACGGGATTTGCAGCGACGAGTTGTTCACCGACGGCTTTCACAGCGTCAATAAGAGCTGAAGCTTGGTTTGAGTGAGGCACCCGCTGCTGAGAAATCACTGATCTAAGAAGCTCTACGGTGCATTTAGCTGTAGCCTGTGAGCCTTCAATCTTACTGTGTAAACATATGATCAAATCAGAAACTCTCTTAACACATGGTTTTACGAAATCACAGAAAATATGTGTATATACCGTTTTCTGAGCTTGTTAACAAACTCTAACACCGTTGATTGTACGTCTGGCATCTTCCTTATCCGAGAAACTTGAGAAAATTTTGAAACCAGAGGCGTTAGATTTCATAAACCCTAATCACGCGAGATTCGCTCCAGGGGGGGGGAGATTGAATGCACCAGAAGGGAAAGGAGAGGGAAATGAGAGATAAGGATGTATGCTTACCGGAGAATACGTGACGGTGGCGGATGATAAGGAGCTGAAGTAGACAGAATATTCCGGCGAGAGAGAAACGGAATTGAAAACGATGACCAGTTTGTTTACATTCATTCACTCTAGTGAGAAATGGGAGTTTGATAGGTCTAAGGCTTTGGGCCTTTTTGGGCTTTGAGATAAAAGCCCAACGAAAGCCTCGCTAAAATAAATCCTAAATTACATTCTAGTAAATATATAACACAATCACATCCTAAAACTTATAAAGTAATCATATATTATTACATTTGAGTTATATCGAATTAGTTCAGATATATCTGAAATAAAGTCTTAAAATAAAACAAAACAAAAAAATACATATTTTATTTATATAAAATTTTGATATTTAAGATACTTGTTTCAAACTTAAATACATCTTTTTAGATAAAATTAAAATAAATATTGAAATAATATATATTTATGTTTTAAATGTTTATATTACATATTAATTTAAATATTTAGATCGTTTTTTCAAATATACTTTCAATTTTTTAGTTTTTCATCTATTTGGATACAGTTAATAACACTTCATGTTTGGATTTGTTTTGTAATATCGTACAAAATTTATTTAGCTGTTTTAAAATTTTGGGCCAAATATAAATCAAATTTTTCAGTTTGGATTTTATTCAGATATTGGGTTATGAATTTTATATCCACACTTAATTTTAATAGTTCATCTTTCATTTTCATGGTTGGTTCGGGTTTTGTTTTGTGTTTTTCAAACATGAAAACTATAACAACTAAACCGATAAAATTTAACATTCCTTATTTCTTTATAAGGACCACATTCTAATTCGGCCGTAGAAACAAACTTCAAACTAAGCAAAAAGCTATACAAGAAATAATTGCCTGAGACTGAGAGATACAGAGATTCAGCAGAAACTTCTTCCCTACATATACACACTACACCCAAGGTTCATGAAACGTTGCCCAAACTTGGTTCATATGCTTCTATTTTCCTGCTCTTCTGCATTCCCATTCTCCTTGAGCTTATATGTTCCATCTACATACAACTCCGTGTCCCACAGAAACGTCCCAAACGCCACAGCTTCCAAAACCAACCGCTTCAAACTCGAATACGACGTCACAATCGTCTCATCACTTTCCTCCGCGCCAAAAAGAGCAAAACTCTGCTTCTCTATCAGATTCCTTGCTTCCTCTGTCCTCGGCCTCGCACACCTCTCCAACGTCTCGGGGTCGAACCCTGTGATGTAATGTCTCAGCTGCTCCTTGGTGGAGATTTGTGCAGTGCCCGTTGTGAACGAAGATCCAAAGACAGGACCTTTCAGATACCCACTTCCGTGGAGATCCGACAATGAACACTCGAGTTGGTGCCTGAGGGAAGCAGACTTCAAGAAGTAACCATACAAGATGGAGTCAGCGTATACCTTCCTAAGATGAAGCTTCTGTATCTGTGTTGTTGCCCAGTTGTCAGTCACGCATGCATTGACACGTAACCCGATGACTGCGCTGACGTGTTCTTTGATGAGCTCGAGGGCGTCGCAGCTGTGGATTGACTCTAGCTCCCAGTCTTTAGTGGGCCAGATCTCGAGTCTTCCGTTGTAGATGCATCTAGAGAGCTTAGGAGCGAGAGGGACTCTTATCTCAGAGTATTTGTAGAATATTAACATGTACATAATGTCTTGGACTGCAGTTTTGCAGTAACGTTCCTTGAGATGAGCTATCCTTCTGCCAACCACACAGAAAATCAGAAAAGGGTTAGTAAAAGAGAACCAAAACCATAAAACAGAGTATAACATGCAACAAAGAGCTGTAGAAACAGCAGAATAAGTGGAGACAGAGCTGATAACACGTACAAGAATCTAACACAGATGAGTGAAACGGTGTTAACCTGTCTAAGGAAGTAAAATCAACGCTGAATCAAGATATCCAGTCCACGAAGAATATCACAAGAAAAGTAACGAAACTTGCTTCACAAGGCAGACTATGGAAAAGCACCAAACAATCATAGCTGTATGCGTCTCTTGTTTTCAGATCATCGATATCATTAGTATGATTCTAAGATCACTACAAACATAATTAAACTAATTAAACACAAGNGGAAGTAAAATCAACGCTGAATCAAGATATCCAGTCCACGAAGAATATCACAAGAAAAGTAACGAAACTTGCTTCACAAGGCAGACTATGGAAAAGCACCAAACAATCATAGCTGTATGCGTCTCTTGTTTTCAGATCATCGATATCATTAGTATGATTCTAAGATCACTACAAACATAATTAAACTAATTAAACACAAAAGATTCAGAGAACTCATTATCAGAACGTACAAACAGCAGGAAATTAAGGTTAGTAAAAGAGCAGCAAAACCATAAAAACAGAGTATACAATGGTCTAACATGCAAACTAAGCTTAACAAAGAGCTGCAGAAACAGAACAATAAGTGAAGACAGCTCATAACGCATGCAAGAGACTAACACAGTGCCAAGAAGTAAACTAACAAATTCATTACATGAAAAATACCACAAGAAAATTAAGATAGGCAAAACCAGCCTTATCAAACCCTAAAACAAAACTTGCTTCACAAGGCAAAGTATGAGAACACCACAAATCAACCCTATGTTTCTACTAACGTTTATGCATAAGAACATTATTAGAGAATCTCTCACCAAAAATAATAATATTTTAGAAGAACAGTCTCATAATTTTTTCATTTAAAAATTTCTTTACAAAAATATTATTATTTTTAGTGAGAGATTTTCGACGAAAGACTCCAGCTGCGTGTGCTCAAACAGATTTGAATAGTTAACAGATGAGAATAAGTGAAAGACGACGGACCTATGGAGAGAAGCTTCGTCAGAGCCAGAGCTTAGAGCCATACGAGCTAACGCAGCTTCACGTTCATCAGCCAATTGTTTGAGCTCATCAGCAGCAGCGTAATGAAACAACTGCCTCTTGTTAAGCAACACGCTTCTCAAAAACCTCCCCTGCGCCGACCGCAGCTCAAGCGGCGCGTTAAGGCTGCTCCCAGGCTCACACCGGCTCTGTCCCGCCGTCGCAACCACAACCATCGATCTAAACTGTACCTTCCGCATCGACGGCAAGGAAAAACCTCCTCCGACACCGCCACCGCCTCCATCGCCGCTCTGTCTCCGCAAACGCGACGGAAGAAACGAGAGCGCCGCTTGATTCGAGAGATAAGTATCCATTGAGAGAGAAGAGAAGAAAACCTAAAATCAGTTGTAAAGGATCAGTGGTGGAGAGAGTTACGGAGAAGACTGATTTGTTTTTTCAGCGGATTAGTGGGAGAAGTGGCGTTTTTTTTTTGGATAAGGCTTGAGAGTATCTTTTAAAAAATATTCTTCTCTATTTGCAATTTTTCAAAAATAAACTGATTCTTTTTTTTCTGTGGGCTCCTTAAGGCGGTCATGACTCACGGTGCTTGGCTTGGCTCTCCTATTCTCTTATCTCCAAAATGACAAGTGGCTGCATTTCATTGGCTGTTAAGTAATTACTCAATTTATATTTTAAAATCTTTATTATTGAGTATTATCCTCAATATGACTGCATGCATCTCTTTGATTGACCCACTTGTTTGATAGTATAGTGTGTGAAATAACATAGAGAAACTTCGAGATTCCTAGTCATACTCATGATAGTTAGGACATGATATCCCTAAACCTTAAAATAAAATTCTTATTTTATTTTTATTTTATTTGCTTGTTTTTTTTTTTTTTAAATAATCAATCGCAGTCTAATACGTATTAGTAGAGTATGCGAACAGTGTAAAAACAATTTTTATTTAAAAAAAATTAAAATTATCTCTTGTACTGTTCACGAACCCCATATATCAGTGAGATCCGCGAATAATACAAAAGACCCCATAAAAACTAGGTTAAAGATGGCCTTTAAGTGTGTTATTATTTTTATATCTAAACCCATAGATTTTAATGTTTATAGTGGTCTTCTGGTGTAGATTGGCACCTAATCTCAATTNTTGTTTTTTTTTTTTTTAAATAATCAATCGCAGTCTAATACGTATTAGTAGAGTATGCGAACAGTGTAAAAACAATTTTTATTTAAAAAAAATTAAAATTATCTCTTGTACTGTTCACGAACCCCATATATCAGTGAGATCCGCGAATAATACAAAAGACCCCATAAAAACTAGGTTAAAGATGGCCTTTAAGTGTGTTATTATTTTTATATCTAAACCCATAGATTTTAATGTTTATAGTGGTCTTCTGGTGTAGATTGGCACCTAATCTCAATTATTGACAATGATATAAAACAGATTTGAGATGCCCCATCATTTTTGTGTCTTTGAATAATACGTGGTTGGGACCTCTTCGTGTTGTCTAAAGTCTAAAGGCAACTTGTATATAAACACATCTAATTTCTTAAATGCAATCATCAAGTCACTTATCAATATTTGATTATTTGGTTTAATACATTAGTATTCCCTCCATTTCATATTACTTTGTCGTTGTAAGAAAAAAATTTCGTTTCAAAATAAGTATCGTTTTAGAGTTTTAATGTAAAATTCATTAGTAAGATTCTTTATTTTTATTTTTCTATTAATTGAAATATGGTTAGGTGTATAGATAATTGTGTTTTTATTTTAGAAATATATAAAATTATATGTTTTTAATATGTATGCATAAATCTAAAACGACAAGTAATATGAAACAAATAAATATTAATCTACTAGTTAACTTTACACTCATCACCACAACTTCGTTTGAAACACGACTTTGAGTACAAATAATGTATTTTATGCATGGACTTGTAGACTGAAACTGATACAATTCGTTATTGTTGTAATTAACTTTAATCGTTTCTATTATTTCCGTTTCTTCTTCAACCAATACAAGACATTGAACTCCCCTTTCTAGAGTATACTCTCCTACCTTGGAAACAGCGTATCGAATGAATGAGCCCTGACTCTTGAATTTATTGAATTATTTTTGATAAGATAAGCCTGCAAAAAAGTTTTGATAAGATAAGTGGTGCTCCTGGCATAGCCCAGTACATTATTTGTCTGACGTCTGTTGTCACTTTGGGTCCACAAACCTGCTAGAGAGTTTACATTAAACCCTTTTTAGCACTCTAAACTTCAAACCCATTACTAGAAAAGTTGGATTCAAATATGAAAATAGGAGACAGCGACTGAGCTTCAAGACTACTAAAGCTAGTTAGATTTATAGTACGAATGTTAAAAATATAGTTATATAGAGCTTCGATTTGGTTAAATAGAAAGATCAAAAGACGTTGGATTTGAAGTATACGAAGTTGTGAATTCTTAAGTCACGTGCAAATACAATCTTTCTTTTACCTTTGTATAAAAGTGAATAGCAAAGACATAAAAGTTCATGTTGACTTTTTTTATTGCAAAAGTGAAAAAGAGTTATGGTATCGTATTCTTTAGAGAATCTTCACGTTACCAGAAAAAAAAAACAATTTATTACTCAATGAGTTTTTATTATTCGAGCGGGAACAAATTAAATAAACAACATCTTGCAGTTTCTACTAATCAAGCCATAACATCTTGCGGTTTCACGTGCCCGGTCTGCTAATCAAGCCGTAACACCTTGCGGTCTTTCCTCGTATGTCTCTCTCTTCACGACACTGTCGTAACTCTTAAGTCGTCACAATGTCACGCTCGGAAACTCGCAGCGCCCGTAACCTGGTCAAACGATCAATTTAGCAAACCCAAAATCATTCTCCGGTTTATAAACATAACCGGAACAAATTTGACATGAATTAGTTTAATGATTTTAAAAATTAACATACCTGGATCTTTGATGGTTTGAGTGGCGAGCCCATTGAAGTAGCAAGTCCCACCGATCTTACGAAAGCTGGCCCAATAAGAGCTAAACGCGTAGCTGGCGTGCAGAATAGTCAAATCCGGTTTATGACATGGGCCTCCCGGTTTAATCGAGTCACAAGTATTTTTCCCCTGTGAGCAAGCGTACGATAGAGCATCACCAAGCTGAGTCCAATTCGCTCCTTTAGCCACAACGCACCATATCTTCCCCTTGTACACCTCATTATTCTCCGGCGCCGGCAAAGGCTCCTCGTACTCCGTCATCTTCCCCGACAACTCAATCTCGTAGACCCGACTCCCGTTCGGATGCAAAAGCCCAAAATGCCGCTCCGTACCCGGACCCGTTTTCTGATTCTCGTTGTAAAGAGCGAAAACAAACGACGGAAGAACCTTCCCGGGTCGGGCCGGAGTACCCACGGGAGGCTCCGCGGCGAGTTTCTTGACGACGTTACGGTTGTAAGTCGCGGCGTTGTAGACATTAGCTCCGATTTGATCGTAGTCCCCGTTATTAGGCCAACCCGTTTCCGCGACCCAGATCCGAAGATCCGGATACCCGAGGCGCTTCATCGCGAAGACGAAAGCGTCAATCATCTGGTCAAAGAGGTTGTGGTAGGTGAGATTCGTGACGGGATCCAAAACGGTGACGTTTTTGGATTCGAAAATGGCGTAGTCGAGATTTACATGGGCCGGATCTTGGGCCCAGGCGAAGTACGGGTACACGTCGACGAATAAAAACGATTTGGTCCGGTTCAGGAACTGTAGCATCGGTTTCATTACCGAACCGGAGATGTCGGAACGGAACTCGCCGCTGGAAGGAGGAAACGAGGAGTTGAGAACGTCCATGGCGAGCGTGGTTCCGACTTTGACTTTTTTAACGCCGAGGGTCTTTAGAGACCGTTGGATCTTACGCATTGCCGGAACGAGGGAGGATTTGAGCTCGGAGTCAGGGGAGGAGAGGATCTCGTTGCCGACGAGGAGGTAACGGATCTTGGTGGAAGGGTAAAACGGGAGGATGTTTGATCGGATCCACTCGTCGGAGAGGGTTTTTGATTTGGTTATGTTGATGATAAGCTCGTTAGGGACCATGACGGAGACGACGATGTCGGTGGCGTTTAGGGCGGCGAGGATTGATGGGTTAGCGTCGTAAAGCTTGACACTTTTTGCGTTTAGGGATTTGATGAGGTTGACTGAGTTGGCCGGAGATGGGAGGTTGTTTCCGAGCTGGCCGTAGTTCACTCCTGGTCGGCCAGAGAACTTTGCTCCTGTTAGGGAAAAAAAAAAACAGAGGAATGGATTAACATTTTTGAAGGAGATATTANACGGAGACGACGATGTCGGTGGCGTTTAGGGCGGCGAGGATTGATGGGTTAGCGTCGTAAAGCTTGACACTTTTTGCGTTTAGGGATTTGATGAGGTTGACTGAGTTGGCCGGAGATGGGAGGTTGTTTCCGAGCTGGCCGTAGTTCACTCCTGGTCGGCCAGAGAACTTTGCTCCTGTTAGGGAAAAAAAAAAACAGAGGAATGGATTAACATTTTTGAAGGAGATATTAAGCGGCTGTTAATGGAGGTTATAGTACCTGAAACAGAGATGAGAAGAGAGAGAGTGAGGAGATGTAGAACACTCATGGTGGTAGCTGATGGATGTGTTCTTCTTCTTCTTTGTCTGTGGAGAAGATAGGAGTTTGTGGTAGGAACGTATAAGAGAAGAGAAGAGAAGAGTGGAGATATTTAATGGCTCTAGTGTTTACGTGTTCCCCATCTGGTTTTAGTATATTAAATTAGATAGTAGTACGATGCAGTGTATTAATTAGATACTGTGTATTATAATATTCCCTCTATTTCTGTTTAATTATCGTGCTAAATTAAAAAAAAAATTAAAAATAAATATCATTTTATAGATTTAATGTAAAATTTATTAATTTTTTATTTTAATTTATTTTTTTATTAGTTGAAATATGGTTAGATGTATTGGTAATAGTGTTTTTATTTTAGGAATATATAAAATTAAATGTTTTCTTAATTTTTATGTCTAAATCTAAAATGACAATTAAAATGAAACAGAATATTTACTTACAATAAAAAGAAGACTGGTAGCTCTTTTAGTTGTAGCTAATGTATTTAGATTTTACAATTTTACATGATGTATAATACCAGTTTTTTCAACCTCAGGTGTAGTACGTACCAGTTTTTTCAACCTCAGGTGTAGTACGGTGAATATTTACTTTCTGAAGAACTTGCCAAATTACACAACGTAGAAAATGACAGAGAACTTTACACAGCTGGTTAACACGAGCAACGATCAAAACAAAATTTCAAGTGTACATAACTAAAAAGGTTGTTTATTAACCTAGTGTATATTTTACCATTCTGTTTTTAATATTCATGTTTTGATTTGTTTTGTAGTGTAGCTCATTATTCTGACGCCACTTGGGTAATTAGCCAGATGGTTAAATGAAGAACTACTATCAAATGATTTTAAAATCATCTCTCATTGTTCATTAAAATGTATTAATGTTGGTTCTTCTAATACTAGTGGTACTATTAAAATTGTACTAATCTCGGGGCTTTCAACGAGTTGGCGTTTGTTTGGAGAGAAAAAGGTTATATGAATATATAAAAATACTCATACAACTACAAGACTGTGTTAATTGGTGTCTTAATTCTCGACAAATCTCAACGGTCGTTTTGTAATAAAGAAGTAAAAGTTCAATGAAAGTTGAGAAAAAAGAAAAAGTAACGTTCTCTTGCTTTAACGATGTGACGTGACATTATGCTCTAGATCTCATTGTTCATTATAATAATGACAATAAAAATATCTTCTTTTTTTTACAATAAAAATGTCATAGATATAGTCTATTAGCCGTAGGAATCAATATAGCAATCTAGACATTGATATCCAAATCTCAATCAAAGTTATTAGAAATCAAAACAACACTACAGTGTCCTTCCCACTAATAGAATCTCTCTTTAGCTTCTTGCTTTTGTACTTTTGTCCTTTTTTTCTTCTCTGAGATTTATTCTCTGTTAAGACACTTTTATGTCGGAGTAGATCTCTAATATGGACCTGTTTCATGGTTCAATCACTTGTTTTTAGGAAATCTAATTATAGCATCGACCCTTCTGTGTATTTGTTTATGCAATAATAACTTGCTTTGCATACTTTTACCTTTTAGCTATTAATTATGATGAATTGTGTTCTCGTAATGTTGAGATTATTTCTGTAAGTATGTTGTTTCATTATACTGTATGTTTTAGCATATGTTTTTTTTGGGTCGTCGAATTTAACATATCTTTTATCTGTGTGATGAACTTTTGAAAATTACTTATTCAGCCCAAACTTGAATCCTTTGTGCTGGATCAAAGTTTTACAGTTAATTTGTTTGGGCCAAACATGCAGTACCCAAGATATAGTCCATTTACAAATCCACATCTTAATAAGTTTAAGTAGTAGCCCATGATACCTTTATCTTTCTAGGTCATGCGAAGGGGGCCAGTCCAAGATCGTAACCTGGATAGGAAGATGGCTTATTCAAAAATTTGTGCATAAGAGTAAGGAACTTTGGATTGAACTAATGTGAATAAGTGTAAGCTACGTTGCTCGAAAACATCCAGTGCTAACCACTTCATAATTTACTGCAAAATAAAATGAAAAATAAAATAATAACCTTTTTGTTTGTTCATTATTCAAATTTTTATTCTATTTTACAGTAAATTATGAAATCGGGTTAAAAATGCTTAAGACTGACATTCACAGAATTAACTGTGGCCCATTCATTGAATAATTATAACTTGCGCAATGTTCAGTAGGAGTTCAGCAACAGATTAACCAAAACTTTTGAGATATGGTACATATACGTATGTGATCGTTCTGCTTCGTCCGAACATTCGGTTTGCGTGTTATAATCATTTCTTATGATTGCGCCAAACATTGTTTCATCAAATTTCAAAGACTAAGTTATTGATTTGACATTTTGTGCTTGGATACTTTGTTGCCGAAGGTTCTGGTTTCTATAGTAGGTGAAATAGAAAGAGACGTTATGTTGTTTTATGAAGAATCTTTGAAAATTACAATTGAATCCACACAATTTCCAGAAATCACGGCGTAATCCCACTATATAAAAAGCTCTATTTAATCTAAATTGGCTTTTTAGCTCATAACCACTCATATTAGACTTTTTTAATGTGTCTTTTCCTTTGAAGAACTTACCACAACACAACGTAGAAAATGACAGAACACCTTACACAGCTGGTTAACACTAGCAACGATCAAATAAAAAATTTCAAATAACGTGATCTAACATTTATTTTGACATTGACGAGGCTGCGATGGATCTCAAAATCCAATTCTGAAATTAGGGTAAAGACTTAAGCTAATATGTTTAGGAAGTAATATACAAAAATATTTTTTTCAAAAAAAAATATACAAAAGAATATCTACAATGATAGTGTATGGAAATATATGTTTTATTGATATAGTGAGTTAATCTGAAACCAAAATCTAACGTAGAAACACAAAACAATCAACCTCTGAGTATATGTTTGATATCTAAGAGTAGTTCCAACAACAGCTTTTACACAGTTTCTTCTAGTAAAAAATAAAGAAAAAATAAAAAAAAAAAGTAACTAAAAATTCTTTTGCAAGTATGTTTTAACAACCGCATCTAAAACTCCTCTTCTAACTGTCTCTTTTTATTGGTTTAAATTTATAAATAAAAATCAAATTTAATTGATTAGTTAAATTTTATTAGAAAAGGAATATTTTACCTCTTAAGGAATTTTAAGGAATTGTTAACCGTTGGTGTTGCTCTAAAATACAATATCTTTCTTTCTCCTCCTTCGTTCTCTTTGTATAGATATTAAAAGGTGTATCATAAAGGCGAAGTGAATTTTGATGAGTATCGAATGCCTTAAAAAATTTATTTGATGCAACGATTTTTTTTCTGTTTTTAGTTGGATCGTGTCAACTCAGCGTGGAGTGTCTTCCTAACTTGGGATGGATCTTCAACTTTAGTGGGCATGTTGCTTTCTATTAGTCATGAATAGGCTAGGGCTACCTATAACAGTACTACATGTTAATCGTTTGAAAAAATCATTAATACACTTGAGGAAATTACACTTAATTCTGTAGAAATATAGATGTCACGCTATGTAATTCGGGATGAAAAGAAAGAAAAAAAAATCAATATCAACTTTTTGGTCTTAATGTTAAAAGTTAAAATCTGTATACCAATCGAAACATTAACTTTTATGAGATCTTAGACCATGAACATGTTGCAAAAAAAAAGACCAATGAACATTAAAGAAAAAAACAAGGAGATTAGTTAGAGCAACTTCATTGCAAAGATACTCAAACAAAAATACTAATAATACATAATTAAATTTAAATTTTTAAAAATATAATAAACTACATAGCAATAGACACATGTTTAGAGGAGTTTTCATTAATTTCTCTACATAGTAATACATAGTTAAATACCAATGAACATGCTCTTATGATGGAATTACATAAATCAAATTACAACCATAGTATAGATGGGTTAAGACTTACAATGATAGTAAACCCAAACAAGAAAAAAACATAAAGAATACGATAATAATAACAGTGGGTGACAAAACAATTGAGCCCCACGAATGAACAGAGCATAAAATCAAAACAAAGGCACAAAAAAGAGAGTAAAAAAATGTTGTTTGATATACATGAAGATGATTACAGAAACGAATTTGCAAATGGTGTGGTCCAAGTCAAGCTTCTTGTTATGTACACCCATCAGTCCTTTTCTTACTTTCTATCCTTGAGACCTCTTTTAACTGAAACTCCAATACTAATATGAGAATGCAAATAATGAGTTATCAAAGTTCAGCTTTCATGTGTGATGGTACTTGGTTTGATGGACCTGCATTGTACAAAAATCCACGTCTCAAATTATAGCCTTATCAAATAAAATTGAATAGAAAAAAATATATTGGTTAACTTTCCAACCTTGAAAACTAGTTGTATGAACTTGGTTATGGTTTTGCGCAAACCCCATATGAATAATGCTATGTAAATCAGCTTCAGAAAATGTTGAAAACTGAAAACAAAACAAAAATAGGATCAAGATTGTTGCAAATGGAAATATGAGGATAAAAATGTTCAAACAAAAAAAAAAGTGTTGAAAATAATTAAAGACCTGAGAAATAGAGTCTGTGAAATGGGTAAGTGTTGGTAACTGAGAATTGAAGCTTCTACTTTCAGAAGTTTCCATAGGGTTCATTATGTTATTGCAAGAATCATTTGGGTTTAATTGTAAAGTATGATTACGATGATCAGCCAATAAGATATTTGATGAAGATTCTAACTGAAGTACTTGCTGATTGTTGCTTGAAGGAAATATCTGTCAGACAACAGAACAATATAGACACACACACACGATTGGTTAACAAAGTAATTATTGTTATTAATAATTTGTCAATTATAATTTCTTTATTTAATATGTGACGGTGACTTACATCCTTTGACATGAGAGCGTCCATGTTAAAGTCCAGCCTGGTGTTCACTGACGATAACTTCATTGACAAGAACTACCATTTATTTATATAAAAAAAAAAAATTAAGAAAAGTTTTCGTAATCGTGTAGTGATAATAAAAAAGTGATTATGAAATAATGGAAAGAGTTTAAAGCGGACCAATGATCTAGTGGAATTACCTCAACTTGTCGTTGTAATGATTGGACATAGTTTATAATTTCATCCAACATCAGTGCTTTCCCAGTAACCTTTTTTTTTTGTATAAAAACAATTAATTTAATCGCACAACTAAACCACCACAACTAAGAAGTAATTAATCAGTAATTAAACCAATCAATGAAAAATTTGCTCTCACCTTGTTGCATCCAGGGACAAGATCTTGAAGCAGCTTCATTCTCTCGCTTATCTTTTCTCTTCGAACCTTTTTTAAAATGGAAATAACAACATATAAATAAATGATTAATCTAACTAATAAGTACATAAACAGATCAATAAATATTTTACTGACTCGTTCAGCGAGACTGTGACTATCGGTGGCTTGGCCTCGTCGAGCCCTGACATGGATGAAGTCTTTGTATGGATCAAGTGGTTTCGTTTTCTCTCCATTTTCTTCTGAGTTTCTGCTTCTCTTCGAATCCGAATCTTCCTTCTCTTCAATTTCCTGAGAACATTTTTAAAAATTAACATTTTCAAAACATTAATCTGATTATGTTTGATTTTTCATTTTTTTTACCATTTCTGTTTCATATTAAATGTCATGTTAGAATTCTAACACAAATTTTATTTTTTTTAGTATAAATTAATTACAAAATATATTAATCTTATAAATAATTTTATTTATCTAAAATACTATTAATCAAATATGTGTAATTAATAAAAACTTATTCATTCAATTTCAGTTTAAATTAATTACAAAATGCATTGATTTTATAAATAATTTTATTTATCTGAAATAATATTAGTTAAACATGTGTAATTAATAAAAAATTATCCATTCAATTTTATAATATATGTGAAAAATGTTAAATTACCACTTATTTAAAATCTAAAGCAGATGGAGTATAAAATTACGAACCTTTGGTAAATTAGGAGATGGGGAAGCTGTGGAATGAGAAGACATCTCCTTAGGTTTGGCTTTTCTTTTCCGGGAAGATTCACCGGACGATTCGCCGGCGGGAGGCTTGAGAGCTGTTGAAGCGCTCGAGACACGTGTCAGCTCCCCGTTGATTGACACTGTACTTTCAGCAACGACTCCGTTAGCTCTACCGTTAAAACTACCACGGCTTCCCAAACACGAAAACCTCGCGGCGGCTCTCTCCGCGAATCTCGAATCGCCGGAAAACGCATCCAACGGCGGAGAGCTCATCATCATTGGAGTAGCGTAACAAGAGCCGGAGCTGTTTCCGTAGATATCGCCGATGTTTCCCATGAGTTCTCTGACGACATAACTCTCTCCGCCGCAGGAGAAGTTAGAATGTGACGGTGGAGAGACCTGTGAGCTCGGAGCAGACACGAACATGCTCTGTTCCGTTGACTTTTCCCAGTAAAAGCAACCACGCGGAGGAGCATTGCGAGTAGTGATGCTCTGCTCCACTGGGTGAGTCTCCATTGAAGACCAGTTTAGCATCGCCGGAGAAGTGGAAGAAGACAGTGACGTCATCTCAGACGGATGAGAGACTCCTGCATTGATAAACAGCTCTTGGTCCATTGAGCTCAAGTATTGGTGTAATGAAATGAAACAAAGCGTATAGATCTTAATTAAGGTTTAAAAAGAACTCTTAAATCAAATGTGATTAATTAAACAAAGATCAGACACAGACAGAGAAAGAAAGAGAGAGACAATAAAGTTGGCAATTTTCCAAAAGTGAAGAACAGAGGAAGAGGGGGGGGCTCATTAAAGACAGTAATGAAGGGTTTTTATAGTTGTGTAATCATTTATATTAAACAGTTTTTTATTAAAAAAATATAGTTGTCTAATCGTTTTTGTTACTAATATACCCCCTATCTCTTTCTACAAATATTGTATATTATTTTACAGTTTTGTATTAAACAAAGAATGTTATTTAAAATTTAAAGTTTAAAACTATAAATAAAATAAAAATGGAGAAAATATTGATTAAATATTTTAATTATTTTTTAATCAGTGTAAAAAAAGCTAAATTGACTTTTTGTGAAGTGGAATGATTATAAATGAGTTTCTGATAAACGGAAATAAAGTTAGTAAAAGTTTTTGTGTTGGGCCGTAATGGGTGGAATTCGTGGGTTAGAACTTAGAAGGACAGAGTTTGCTTACGTAAAACGATATGAATCTCTAGTGAAATCTTTAAAACACACGATATATATATTACGGAAATAAAATTTGAAGTGTAATTAGTTGCCGACAAAACAATCCAAACTATTTCTAACAAAACTAGTTTTTGACGAATGTGTTTGTTTCGCTTTGTCGAAGATCCTAAACTATCGCCGGGTCTTTTGTTATTTTGTACGTGTTCAAATGTTTCTTTGATGCTCTTAAAGCTTGTCATCAAATAAAAAAAAAAAAAAAAAAACTTAATAACAAAACGTACTCTTCACCTATAAAAACATCCCTTTTCTAACGGAGACATGGTTATATACAATTTTTTTTCCTTTTTAAAATATAGCACTGCCTAAAGGTTAATCTTCTACAAAACTCACAATTACCGTCTATCGATTTATATCAGATAGGATCATAGGAAAAGATGATAAATTTAAAATATATACTACTCCCTCCGTTTCATATTATTTGTCGTTGTAGGGAAAAATTTTCGTTTCAAAATAAGTGTCGTTTTAGAGTTTCAATGCAAAATTCATTAATAAGATTCATAGGTAATTATGTTTTTATTTTTTTATTGGTTAAAATATGGTTAGATATATAGGTAATTGTGTTTTTATTTTGAAAATATACAAAATCATATATTTTATTAATATGTGTGAATAAACCTAGAACGACAACTAATATGAAACGGAGGGAGTATTTGTTAAGATTTTTTTCTCTTCATAAACCGAGCATATACGTTATGTTTATTATCTATAAAACTGCATTAAAACAACGAACATATAACACATTTGGAATCGGATCTCAGATAATGTTCCAAGCCATACGTCACGCATGATGAAAAGGACAATGCTCCTCCATAGTCCCACTTTGATTGTTTAGCAACGGGGCGCATCAATAAGACTCTGATACCCACTGGTCTTGTTATCAATTGGACCTTGAACTTCTAAACCCATTAATAAATTTAATGAGGTTCTCGTTCACGGGTTGAAAATTTAAATGGGCCTCCTTGGAGTTGATAAGTTTTTTTTTTAATCAAATATTTGATATATATTCAGAAACAGGAATGTAGCTTCAAATATCGTAGTTTAAGTAATAAGATCGTAGTGTCACAAAAAAAAAAAAAAAAAAAAAAGTAATAAGATCGTCGTACTCATAATCGTAAACAGTGCTTCTAAAGATTTTCAGATTAGTTAAATAAACATTTACATGACTGAATACGTGATTTACTCTATTTAATAACAGCAGCAAGAAGCTTCACACATCCGTGCATTTATCAAGATACTCTTCTGTTTCATATTTACTTGTTGTTGTATGGAAAAAATTTCATTTCAAAATAAATATCGTTTTATAATTTAATACAAAAATTCATTAATAAATTATTCACTTTATTTATTTTATTAGTTAAAATATGGTTAGATGTATAGATAATTGTGTTTTATTTTAAAAACATATAAAATTATATATTTTTTAAATATGTGTGCATAAATTTAGAACGAAAAGTAATATGAAACAGAGTGAGTATTAACTATTTGAGTTGTCGTAAATAAGATATGAGCTACTTTTGACTTTGTTTAAGGTTTTTAGAGAACATGGTTTCCTAATTATATTCTTCCTTCTATGATTAAGGTGTTTTTTTTTCTTGAAATGTACATTTTAGTACATTATAAACAACACGATTTAGGAAATATGCTTTTCTTATACACTGACCTATAGGTATGTGGGAGGACTTTCGTTTGTGCATTTTTAAATACCAGTCCATAATATTTTATGCTGCAAATAGCAGAATGTTCATGACCAGCATTGAAAAATTAGGAAAGATTACTTATGAAGAACTAATAACCTCTTGACTCTTGGCATCCATATAAGATTTTCATTCATATATAAATACATAATTTAGGTTATTTTTTAATTGCAATAGGAACGCAACCTGCATGGGACAACGATCATAAACATTACACTAAAAACAACTTGTCACGTTATTGTTTTTACAAAATATAGTATAATATAATGTCACTTGCTCCTTGACCTCCAAGGACATTGCTTGTTTTCTAATACAATCGTCTTAAAATCCACCAATGAAGAGCGAGACTTTGATTTAATTGAGTGGTTCACCATTCTTGAACGAGATTATTCGCATATTAGAAGGTATTAATAATTTAAATAACGAAGAAGACACTGATACAACTTTCCCTTTCATGAAGAGCCAAAAGAAATGGATTTAAATGAAGAAAACAAGATAGGGAGACAAAGGTGAAAGGCTCTATGGCCCTACGCTTCCTTCTTCAATCATCTATCATCTCCTATCTCTATACCTATATGGACCCTACCATTTTCATATTCCCATTTTTTCTCTCTCTGTCACGTGTCATTTTTCATTTGTCTGGATAACTCTTCTTTCATATCAACCAATCTGTTTCTATTTCTTCTAGAGACAAATTGATAATTTTGTCACAACCCCCTTTATTTTTGATTAATGACTAACTAAAATTTTGAAATTGTTTAGTTTCTTGATATTTCGTAAATTTTGAAAATTTTACTGGTCAAAATCGATCCAGCCATAGCATGGAACATGAGTTGTTGCTTCTACTAATCAAAATACAAATTTACCACATAAATATTTGTTTCATAATTTCTAGATGATATTTTATTTATCAATATATGTAATGCATTAGTGTATTATGTAAGTTTGCACAGATTAATATAACTGATTACAAGATTAAACTAATATATATTAAACAAAACATAATTACATATTTAAATGCTACATGAACGAGTGGTTTATGTAAGATTTTGGTAACGTGTTGTATTATTTAGCAGCTCTTTATCTTCTTACTTATTTTATTCGTAATTTTTTACAATTCGAAAATATTCTGGTTAGGCTTTTGGCTTCACATTTGTTTCACTGTAGAGAAACGGAAATCAAATTAATTCTCTCTTGTGGGTCGAGAGTTTATCAGGACGTAATGACCAAGTTGTGACGTGTGGATTTCAAAATCAAGAGAAAACTCTCAATGCAGTATCATCGTAATGAGTAAATTAGTTCCGTACACGTGAAAAAATATTGCGTTTATGGTAGTTAAACGAACACCAAACGTACAATAGTTAATCATATGCAAATCTTACAATGTATAATCTTTTGTTATAATTGTCATAACATATATAATCTTGTCTAACTAGATAGCCAAACTGTTGTTAGAGCATCTCCAACCCCACTCTATAATTTACTCTAAAATAGAATGAAAAATAGAGTAATGAACAAACAAAAAAACTATTACTCCATTTATAGAGTAATGACTTTTTGTTTGTTCATTACTCTATTTACCACTCTATTTTAGAGTAAATTATAGAGTGGGGTTGGAGATGCTCTTACTACTCAATGCTTCACCACTAGAGAAAGAAATTATGTTCATGTATATATGTTTTCTAAAAGTTATGAAAAGAAGACAATATAATATGCATGAAATTTAAGCATCAATAAAAAAAAAATATACAAGAAATCGGTGAAATCCTATGCGATGAAAGTAGGTTCCAAAATTTATCAAGAAGAACTGAAACATGATAATATAAAAAGCATATAAACCGTAAATACACGTTTGCCTGTTGGCATATGCCATTCTTTGCCTAACACATTGGGCCAAGTCGTCTTGTTTATTAACCAAGAAGTGGTATATCCTCCGGTTCTGCTTTCTTTCCCCACCGTTACGTGTCTACTTATAATATTTTGTTTATTTTCTAATAATATTCTCTACTAATATAAATAACTCTACCTTCTCTTCTAACATTAGGAACCCAACTCCTATTCCTCTTCACGGTTTTTTTCGTTCTAGTTCTCTCCTTTACTCTGAAAGTTTTTTTTTATTGTTTTGTTTTGTAACACATTAAGAGGTTTAGTAAGAAAAATGGGTTTCTCTAGAGCGAAACGTGTTACCGACCCACTAGCCGACGAGGCTAGAGCTCGTCTCATTGGGTGCAGCTTCAGCAGCGGCAGCGAACATACCGGCGACGGCATCGACGACTACGAAGATGATTCCCCTTGTCTTTCCGATCTAGTCCAAGGCTTCTTGGAAGAAGAAACTAACCATAACGTTAACGAGGAGCCACGTTGGTGTGAAAGCGACTCGGAATCAGACTCAGACTCAGACTCGGACCGAGTCGAGCTCCCTGATTATGCCTACGATATTGCAAAGCTTCTGAAGAACTCTCTCAGGGAAGATAGATACGGACGAATGGTGCTGCTTCATGTCGCGAGAGCTAAAGAAATGCTGTCGTTTTTAGGATCTGATCAAGAACAGTGTGCCGTTTTGCGACGTAAGCTTATGTGTGTTTTAAGAGAGTTCGGACACAATGCGGCGATCTGCAAAACTAAATGGAAATCCTCCGGCGCACTCTCCGCCGGAAACCACGAGTTCATCGACGTTGTATACACTCCCTCCACCGCCACGTCATCTCAGACCGTACGTTACATCGTAGATTTAGATTTCGCGTCGCGGTTCCAGATCGCGAGACCGACGACACAGTACATGCGTGTGCTTCAGACACTTCCTGCTGTTTTTGTCGGGCGAGGGGAAGATCTGAAGCGGATCTTACGTCTCGTGTGCGACGCGGCGAGGTTGTC